>JAUZSX010351538.1:0-10102 GCA_034780655.1 Idiosepius hallami
TATATATATAATGTGTATGTGTGTAATCTACCTGGGTTGAAAGTGCTAATAAAAAATGTATTGACAAATGATTATCAATAGTAATTTTTATCAACATGAAATGACAAAAATGTTAATATGCCGTAAAACAAACTAAAAAAACGGCACAAACATTAACTTCAAGTTACGATGTTTCCTTTCGATGCCTTCGCTTTTCTTGCTTCTGACTTTTTATTTGGAAATTACTCCTCTTGTTTGATAACTTATTTTATTTTTACTGTTTTCATCATCATCATCATCGTCACCATAAGCATCACCACTCTATCAAATTCTATTCTTATACTTCCTTCTTTTCACTTGTTAATCTTTTTTATTTATCCACTTCTCTTTATCCTTTCTTTCATTAGTTTTTTTTCTCTAACCTTCCTGCTTCCCTTAACCAAGTCTCGATCTTTTTTATGTAATATCCGCCGCACGGAGCATGCGCATTTGCTGCAAACAGCCGGTGTAGATTTACTCGCGTTTTTTGCTTTCTATGTCGGAGGTTCATTTTTCCAGAACATAATATTAGGTATGAAGATAAAAATAATTTTTTTTTTAATATATTATATTAAGGTAGAAATACCACTATGTCCTATTTTTGCTGATTTCACAAGAGCCGATATATCAGCCCTTAAAAGTTCGAAGTATTCAAATGTACTCTTTGTATCCTATAATAATGCAGCTCCCTTTTTTTATTACTATTCCTCCCCTTTTTCCTTTCTATCCACATTTAATGTATATCTTTTATATCATCAAGTAAACTATACATGAATATATAAAACATAACTAAAGCAATTTTGTTTCTGTGTCACTTAAGATGAAAATCAAAAGTTACAAAAAAACTGATGCTGATATTTTTTTTTTTTTATTAATGTTCATCCTCTTTTTCCCTTTCTATCTATATAAGATAAATAAATCTTTTGTATGATTAAGTATATGTAAGTATAAAGAAATATATCTAAAGCAGTCTTGTTTCTCTGTTACTTCACCACCTGGTGCCATTCTGATGTACCAATCACACGATATACTTCAATATAAGAAATAATGATATAGCCTGTGGAAAAAAGAAATAAAATTGAAACATAGAAAGAATCGCAGAATAGTAATCATAACGGGTCAACCAATGATCCATTGATTTAATACTACATCTACACGGTCAAGTCATGTTAGAGACACCGGTTCCCGCTAGATTATCGAAGTCAACTAATGTACAGTCTGTTCAGTAGTAAGATGGGTGAGCATTGTCTTTAACAATATTTATAGGACTTTCCGAATTCGGGATATATCTTTATTTAGGGTTTGAACTATCTTTAGAATCTATATATATTTTACCCATTATATCTTAAAAGAGTGATATATCGAAACTCGTGGCCTTAGGCAAAAAAGACCGATATTTTGGCCTTGATATGGTCCTATAATTATATAGGTCCATATTAAAATAGAACAACTATGTTTGACAAAAATAAAAATAGAACTACTGTGTTTGACTAATGAGTAGTTTTGCTAAGTCTGGGTCCAAAGGCGTAAGACTGACTGAAATATTAGTTAAGTGTTGGGTCATCTCAGGCCTAAATTTGGGGTGAAAGAGTTTGATTCTCTTCAGAATAATCAGTTAGGAAAGTACAAACATCGTAGGTTGGAATATTGAGGAGCTGAATGCTTTAATAACTTATTTCAGCTACAAACCGACTAATTGGTCCTCTTCATGTAAATTCATTTTATTATGCAATGTACCTGTCTATTAAAATTGGGAAACAAATTGTTTACTCGGCATTCTATCCACATTTACACCTAGATGTACGTTGGGCAGCAAATTTGATTTTTTTTCTGTTTCCGTAGCATACTGGTTTTACTAGAAAGAGTCACTATCACTAGCCGTTATTCAAAAACCAAACCTGCAGGACCTATTGCAGGCTTCTTAAATCAGTGTTGCCATTCACCTAGATGAGATACTCTCTTGGGTCAACGAGCCCCATCTGCCCAAGGCGGGTAAAGGTAGATGCAATGGCACATAGTGCACGCCAAAAATGTATTTTTATCTTTTAGCATTTAATACATTTTATATTCATTCAAATAAATGTTTTTAATTATTTTTTTAGATCTAAAATTCATTTCCAATATTAATTTTACTCTTTTAAAACTAAATTTTTAAAGGTTTTTAATAACCTAGCCATTTTCTTGTACATTTCAATTGCCGCTTTATTAGGTCGAATCAAATTTACAGAATAGTTTTACCCATAGTATTGTGAGTTCAAGTAATCTTCACCGGAGACATTTAGGAAGTGCATGTAACATATCCACATAGTTTTGATCTTTGATACTTTCATCCACCTCACATACCCTGAAACCTTTACTACTTTCAAGATTGAGAATATATTTCATTGATGAAATATAATCTCTTTAACTAACACTCGTGTAGTTATTGACTATGAAAATTAACTTGGTTTTAGTTTGAATTACGTTTATGCCTAAAAGTCAAACCCAAAAAATACGTTGAAATTCTAGAATAGGCTTCTGAGCTTAGATATGGTCTACTATCATAAAGAAAGGCACGCGTTCCTTAGTTTATTTGAATCATCAATAGGTTATAAATACTCAAAGACAAAATAAGATATTAACTGCAGGAAGAATTATATAATGTAAAAATTTAAATCGAAAAATAAAACAAAGATAGGAAAGCATAAAGGTTTATAGATCTAAGTTGCTGGATGAAAAAACTGAAGTTATTTAATCGTCGTTAATTCTATTATTATGACATAAATACATCTACTTTAGGTAGATGGTTGTTAATATTTAAAATAAAACTACAATGGGGAGTGTCTAATTACCAATCAGATGTGCTCCTGATTTGTGAAGCTAAATATTTAAAAGGTTATGGTGATATCTGAACCTGACTCCAAAACACGCAACACTGTCCTTGTGTCTTTCTTTGTTTCTATGTTCTCGAAGCAAAAATCCTGCCTTTTATTGCATCTCTACTACTAGATATTTTTTTCATTGCCTGTTTATCAAGGAAATTTAAAAAAATGTTTTCGGTTTTAAACAATTGAAAAACATCACTACATGCCTTGAAACAAACATCATTTAACATACTGTTGTGGGTGAAACACACCTCATAATGAACTCTGACAATCACTATAATGTAATACCTTTCACCAATCAATGAGAGAGAAAGAGGGGATTTTTGGAGCAGCAGGAGCAGTTATGCTCCGGACTGTGTGCCACTATTTTGTGTGCCTTTTTGTTGATATACCTATTTGTTAAATCTTAGTAATGTCTTCCTTTTTCTATTTAACTACACTTTATGCAACAAACTCGGCTACAACACATACTTTTCAAAAATTATTTTTTTTTATTTTCCAACTTTCATAAATTGTTTCTTTTTTTTCCTCCTAAAAAATTATCGTTGCTTTTCGTCTCCCAATTCTAATTTTTTTTATTTCTATTCGTTTAACCTTTTTTTCATATCTTCATTACCACTTTTTATAAGTGCAGATGCAAATATGCGTACAATTTATTTCATTGCGATCCCAACCTATTAAAGATAAGTTATTTTGCTGAAAGTCATTGATTAATAAATTTCATTAAATTCATGAAAGAACGTCAAAGAATAAAGCTGCTCTGGGGGGGGGGAAATCATAAACCTCATTTGGAAGAAAATTGAATTTAAACAATTTTTATCGGTGCTAAAATTAAACTAGTTAAATTTTGTTTTCAAAAATTGTATGCAGTAAAATAAATAAAGGGAGTACATTTACAAAGTATAAAAGAGAATACAGTTATAAAGTATAAAATAAACGAATCTTCTGAAAGAGAAATACATGACGACTAAATTTACAACAGGATGCTTGGTTTTGTTTTAACGTCATATCAACATTTTTAGGTCATTTACTGCCAAGAACAATCATTTTTATTATAAACCTTCCTATTGTCAACACATGGTATTTTTTATAAAACAATGTGTGCTATTTA
This sequence comes from Idiosepius hallami, assembly GCA_034780655.1. NCBI lineage: Eukaryota > Metazoa > Mollusca > Cephalopoda > Idiosepiidae > Idiosepius > Idiosepius hallami. The sequence goes on from JAUZSX010351538.1 coordinate 3,994, forward strand.
ACCCATAGCTGGATGGAATGTTGGGATTCATAAATTTCCCAATTTTGAACGAAAAGGGAGCGACTGGCATTTGAACTCTCGTCTTACGTTTCCAAAACCGACTGCCTACCCACAAAGTCAAAAGCAAATATTCTTGATAAAAAGCTACGTATATTGAATAAAAAGAATGTTCATGTCTGCTGAAAGACTTCAATAACACTGATATCTATACTAAAAATGAAAAGTGTAAATTCATGCTATGTTGTCATTTTAAAAAAATCATGACATTTAAATGCAGAGGGACTAAATTTTAAGAAATATATAAAAATCATTAAATTTTTTCCTTAACTTTTCCGGAGCAAAATTTGATTGCATTAGTTAATTCGTTATTTCAGTTCGAATTCACTTACACAATGGAGATATTTGTCCCAAATCCAAACTATAACAATTAAGCTTTGATAATCTTCACCGCATCAATATTTGTTTTATTAAAGATTGTGTTGTGATTTTTTAAAAAATTTACTCTAATATATTCGAAGGAAAATAGTATAGAATTCAAGAACGAATTGACATTTTGATGGGGTGTGACACCCCTGCTGTTTTTAGTCCAAAGGTATGGACTCTCCGATGACGTTACTTCAACGGGGTTGTCCCCCTGAGTACGAGCAAGACAGAGTTACCAGGAGACCCGAAGGAGTGAAGGTCTTAACTTGCATGTCCTCTCACAATCTTCCAAATACCAAACCTCCACTCCTCAACGCATTTGTTTGCCTATTATTTTTTCCTGGAACCCAGAGAGTAGGTCATAGAATGATATAGAGCTTCAAGCATACAGCGTGATTCATATGTTGGAGAACAAATGAGAAATAACAAAAAGAATTATATTATATTTTCGGTATCTAACCTCAACCTCATTTATGAATGCATTAACTATAGTTTAGAACTAAGATTTGTTAGGTCTATATTTTAACGAATTTAGTGGGATTACAGAAAAGTAAAACGATTTGGGCAGCCATTTTGTTGGATACCAGATATAGTAGCTAGAATTCAATGCGAGGCTTTAAATTTACCATAAACATAATCCTTAACAAGAATCAGAATTGCATTTGTTATCAAGATCTCAAAAACAAATACCTTTTGCAAAAATCTTACTATTTAGGAAGCTTTAGAATCAGAATGCACGCTTTCTCTACCTACTTCTTGCAGAAAAATACATACTGAGACCGGTACATTTTTAGTTAGGGATTTAGTTACAAAGGTGATTATATGTTCAAACGAATTAATTTAATTCCTGACTGCAGGCAGATATAAATATACTAAATATCTATTGACATGTACCTGATAACGTAAACGGGATTTGGGAATTCTGAAAACATGCTTTGAATTAAGATTTTGGCCCATGGTTCAGAAAAGTTTTCCCAGCTGCGATAACTACTGAAAGACGCCGAAGGACACAGCAGACAAAAATTTGTTAATGTATCCAGAAAGATTAAGATATAATTCTAAAAGAAAATATCTATTAATATTAGTATATTTCAATGATTTTGAAGCGCTGATTAAATAATGTTTCTAAAGTAGGCGTACATCGTTAGAATTTGTATCTAATAATTATAAACATCACTATATTCCATTGGGTTAGCTCGTTGTGTTTTAGAGCATATCAAACTTTTTAATAATTTGATGTTGCCAACTATTTATTTTTTTTATAAAAGTCTTCCGTTCACTAAAAAAAAAGATCAAGCGAAACCAATTCCAGTAAAAAAAGTAACTGTCAGCTGTCTCTGACAGATGAGGCTCGTTAACTCGGGAAAGTAACCCATCTACATGTACGGATAATTTAGATTAAAAATAAAACTGGTTGATGTCACCCATCAACTCAATGAGAGTATTTTATCTTGGAAAATGAAAACACTGATTGGAAAGTCCAGGTATATTATGTTCAAGTGATATTGGCCTTGTGCCCAACTTAGGATTTTGCTAGAACAAGATATATCCAAGAGTCAACTATTATCCAGAAAAAATAAATCTATTTATACCATACTTAAAGCTGTAATTAAAAAAAGTTAAACAAATATTAAAAAAATAAACCTTAAAGTCTATGTTTCGAACTTGTGCATTAAATATCTTTCGAAATTTTTAAGATAAGGTATTATTAGATTTATAAGTATTTTTAAACTATCGTCTTCATCTTTATTTTTATTTATTGTACTAGAAATACAATTATAGATGAAGACAATAGTCCGACAAATACGTATAAAATTGTGAATTAATATTTTCTTTTAGTTTTAGAGACTTACAAATAAACTTAACATATATCAAGTTTGTATCAGTTACTCCTTTTGTTCTATGTATATGTTGCTTAAATAGTTTAAAAAAACAGTCTGACCTCTAGATCTTATCCCCTACTTTAAGATTTTCAGCTAAATGAAGCTGACACTCTTTTCCAATTTTCTCTTATTCCTCTTAACTTTGCTTTTAATAATTTTATGAAGACAAAACCGCCCACCATTAGTATTTTAGCCATCAGGCAAATGAAAGCTAATGAAATAATTGATTGTAGATGTTGCAAGTGCCAGATTTATCATAAACGGCATTCAATTACGCCTCATGGTTAATACATCCTCTCTCTTCTTTCTGCTTTATTAATTTGTTGGCCATCAACTGTCATAGCGTAATCGCTATGATTGGGCAACGCGCATGCGTCATGATGTGGAAAACGGAAGTGCCTGTCTTTGTAAATGCAAGTGACAGATGTTTGCATATTGCGGGTTAAATGAACGGCTTTTACGAATCAAAATAAATTCTACTTGATCTTATAATATTCAATAAAACTTGTTTCTTAATCATTTTGATGGCTGCACTATCTCTTTAATCTGACTTATAATCTAAAATATGAAATAAAATTTGCGAATTTTAAATACATTTTAGTTAAATTATAATCATTAATGAAACTGGTTGTACAGAGTTATCCATAAAACAAATATTATTATTATTACGTTCTTATTATTGTTACGATCTTAATTACCAATAAAAATTGGCCTTTTGGGTAGGCAGTCAAAATTCGGAACCGTAGTACGCAAGTTCAAATCCAAGTCGATCCATTTGCGTTCATAATTGGACTAATACCTTTGGGAAAAGTATAAATCCACACATTCCCCCAAGCTTTCGGTTAAAAAGCGAACATGGCGTTACTAAGAAAACCAAAGGACTGCGTGTGTTTACATACAAAGATCATACTCAGCATTAAATGACCTAAAAAAGTTGATATTAGAAATTGATTTAGTATTAAAAAAGCATTTACTGCTTTCCGATAAAATAGCCTTAACTACCTCAGTGGTGGGGCGGGGTGGTCGATGTGGCCTAGTGGATAGGCAATCCGACTTCGGGGCTGTAGTACGCGGTTTCGAATCCAAGTTGTTCTGTATACGTTGACATGTCGACCATAACCCTTGGGAAAGGTATGAATCCCCATCTTCCATCTGGCTATGAATTAAATAGTGCAACTTTAAAAAAATATATTTACTTGGTTGAGCACCAAACCAAGTAAGGTGCAAGGTCATTTTTACGTGCTCTATATACTCGGGATTTTTAAATTCAGTGTTATCCTTCACCCAGATGAGTGGTTCTCTCGAGGCAGTTAAAGTGAATAAAATGGTTTTGACTGGGATTTGAACTCGCGTAATACGGTTTCAGATCCTGCATTCTTACCAATGCTCCACCATCGCTTAAAAAATTAAAAAAAATACTTTTAAAAAATGTGTATTAAAAAACGTTTATCAAAAGTACTTGTTCTCGGCCTTAAAATGATCTAAAAAGGTTGATATGCTCTTAAACACTAAACAAAGAAACCTGTGTGGTGATTCCCCAGCAAAATAAAAAAAAGGGTCAGATTTTTAAGCTATTTTTTTCTTTGTTATTTTTTGTACTGTATTCAAAGATTAGATTATATTTTCTTTCTTATTATTTTTAGGTAAGTTCAACCTTTATTTTCTGAATTTTTGAAAATTTGATAAATGCAGACATTAGGTAAGTACTTATCTCAGTGATCTTTTTTTTTTTAAATGACTATTATAGAGGCAACTTTTTGTGTATCACTTGAAATATGATCAGTATAGACGATTTAGGAATTCTTAGGTAATGGATATTTCACGCCTTAAGGCGCCAAAGCTCAATAATTCTATTTTACTAACATTTGCATTGAGATTTTGGGCTTTGTCGAATAGTCGGTGGAATATTTGCCCCCTAAAATTATGAAAAAGCACGTGCTTAATAAACCCAGAGTAAGAAAAAGTTTGTGATTTACCTATATGCTTACAGACAAAACTAGAAAAAAAGAAAAAAAAAACGTTATAAGAGATTTAGTTTTTTATTTATTTATTTTACTATGTTTTATATTCATCATTACTTATTCTTTGGGTTACTTTTTTCTGATCGGTTGATTTTTAGTGTTATTTTTCTCCTTCATTTCTTGGTTATTATAAGTTCTAGATAAACTAGGGGGGTGATTCAATATTTGTATATCCTATCTGATAAGATTATGATACAGTGTGTATGAAAAAGATAGGCTCATTCGTTTAATTGGTATAAAATTAACATATTTTCAAACTTTACCTTAAATTCCCGCAGATCTTCGATTAAATAGTGAATATTCAAAAAGCTACGCGTGGACAACGTTTTGTCCGGCTTTACTATTAAGTTGATTAAAGAAGTCTATTATAATGGGAGAGCAGTAAATGCTTTTTATACTAAATTCATTTTTAATTGTTTTTATACTAAATTCATTTCCAATGCTTTTCCCTGCTAAATCAATTTCTAATGGTTTCTCTTCTAAATCTATTCATAATTCTTTTTCCCTACTAAATTCTTTTTAATTTCTTCTTATACTAAAATTATTTCTAAACCCTTTCTCTCAGATGGTTAAATTATCTTTTTATATAGAAAGGCAGTACTGTACTCATGAAAATATTAGTCGACTGAATAATTTAAATAAAAAAAATGTACTTTCTTTTACTGTAGCGCTCTACGTAGACACAGTATGTTTTTTTAAAATAACAATTGTGGTTTTATTTTATGATGGTGTAGAGTGTCATACAAACACGACAATCTAATTTTTATAAAGATAAGTGTTCTAGGGATTATATGATTGATATGCCATAAAACATTAACAAGCATAAATAAAAATTGTTTTGAGTTTAGAAGCTAATGATATATAAATGTATAACTTGAGTCGTAGTAAATCTTCGTTTATTGTTTTATTTCAGTATTGGGCTGGCAACTAAGTTCTTGCTGTTTTGTTTGAGCCCCGACTTATCAAAATCACCCGGTAGTCACTTAGAGCTGTTATATTAGAGGACACAATATTAAAAAATATTTTTTGCTTTAAGTCGTCAGGGCAGATATACCGGCCTCTAAGGGTCCAAAGAGTTAAATCTATTACCTTAATTTCATGAGATACAGTCTAAGAAAACTAAAATAGAGAGGGTGTGAAATAGTGTGAGTGTGCATATGTATTTTAAAAAGAGAGAGAGAAAAGAAAGGAAAGGAAAAGAGTGATTAAAGCAGAAATAAGAGAAGTAAAAATTTAAACAAAAAACGGCAGGAACTTAGTTGCCAATAAAAAAAAAAGGATTTTCTTGAATATTTTTTGTTGTGATATTTTCTTCAGCGTCTGTACATGATAGGATCTGACTTTTCCCGACATTTAATGCAGTCGGAAATGATGAACACATCCGGGCACTTTGAGAAATTTTGTTGGTTTTCATTTTTAGAAAACTCTAAATGAAAAGGGATATATATTAAAATGTCTACATGTATTTACAAAGAAGAACAGGGGCAAAGTAGAATTAGGTATGTTGTACGTGCTTAAGTGGTTATAGAGGAGAATGGCACGTAAGAAAACATAAAAGTCAATACAGTCTAAGTAGCAATGTTTGTATGTATATTTGTGTATATATTATATATATGTGTGTGTACTTCTATGACATATATATATATATATATATTTACGTAAGGAGAAAATATATTTTAATAAATGGTGAAACATATAGGAATATGATTATCTTTATATAGTGTAAATAGCATCAAAATGCACTATTTTTCATCATTTATCATATATATATATATATATATA
>JAUZSX010351549.1:0-22699 GCA_034780655.1 Idiosepius hallami
TCAAATAGCAATTGTTTTGTTTTCATGATAACATAAAAACGGTGATTAGGGAAAACCCGTTCCTTTTATGTGAAAAACGGGTCGAGGCTATTTATTCCGTAAAACGGCACTTTTGCCCATTTGTTTACCTAAAAAGAAAAATTTTCAGAATACACATTATTATAAAAAGTCTTCATGCTATTTTCTAAATATTTTTTTGGACCTATGGCAAAATAGATAAAGGTGTTCGGTTTCTACAATTCTAAGTAAGCATTAAAGGTGAGAGTTTTTATTTGAAAGAGTAACTAAAAATACTTTCCAAGACCACTTCCAGGTTATAGTAAACAGTATGGGAGCAGTTTATGCCTTTAAATTGGATAAGAGTTAGCTTAGAGTTCTGAAAAGACTCCTGATAATACCATGATGTTTTGATCGGAGGTCGAGAGGGTTCATGACTGAGTTGTGAACTTAAAAATGATAAAGATGATGACAATAATAAAAAAAAAAAAATAAATGTTAAATCATTTTTAAAATTCATTATTTAATATTTAGTCTTTTTTTCCTTTTTTTTTTCTTTTGCAGGTCTCATACTCTGAATTTAGACCATTAAAACCATAATGGCGGAACCAAAGTATGAAGTAAGTTGATTTATTTGTTGTTGTTGATTTATATCTTTTTTTTTTATTTCATGAAAATAATTGGATTCTAGGGGTAATTATTGAAGTGCCATCTTCAACTTGAAATCTTCTAAGCCAGTGGTGTGTAAGTTCTTTTAAAAAAGGTTGAATCTTTGTACCTGAATTCATAGTTTTTAATTTGGAAGCATCTTTTATGCCTCTAACTCTGATTCCCTCTTAAGATCAAAACCTGCATGTGTAACTAGAGTTTGAGGAGTGAAGAAATTCAACCATTAAGTTTTGTTCATATTATAAACTAAGCTGTTGTCATCATTTGATATTGCTGAAATAACAATCATAACTAGCTAGAACCATGAAAAAATTTCTAGATATTTAAAAATCATCATTTGTATCCTTGACAATTAAATTAGTTTGTATAAATAACTAAAAATAAATATATGAGTGTTAGTTTTTTAGTGTTGTTTCTCATATCAAATATCTGTAGAGAAGTTGATAAACAATTTTGTAAAAGTTTGTTTAAGTATTGCTTGGGTTTGCCCGAGCACTGGGGACCTGCCACCAAGGTAGTTAAAGAAACCTATCATATCAAAAAGCAGTTAATGCTTTTTTTGAATACTAAATTCATTTCTTATGCTTTTTTTTTTTTAATAATTTCATTTCTAAATCTTTTCTCTATGGTAGTTAAGGGAGCCTATTATATAGAAAGGCAATACAGTAAATTTGCAAATTTTAGTGGTCTGAATTATTTAAAAAAAAATATCTATTGTAATTTGTTTAAAGAGAGAATGTTTTTAAATAACAATATTGGTTTTATTTTCTAAAGAGCTATAGAATGTAGGGTCTCATACAAACATAACAATCTGATTTTTATAAGTATATGTAGTATATATTTAATTGAAAATGACGCAAAAATAAATGTTTATTTCATTATACACCACACCTCAGTTGTACTAAGGGAGGAACAAGCAAAATTACAATATAGATTAAACTCTAAAATAAAAATCTGTGTTAAATCTATTTAGTTAAAATCACTGTATTAAAAAAAAATAAATATTTAAAGAAAAATTTAGAAATTTTGTATTCAGAACTTCAATCATTCCCTAACAAATAAAAGCCAAATGGTTAGGGTTGTAATGAATGAAAGTTTATTCAGGGTATGTAGTGTATAAGGATTGTGAATGACTGTTGTGAAGAATTGTTGTAAAAACAAAGCAACTCGATACGCCTACTGCCTGAATGCTTTACTAATAGAAAGAACAATAGATTTTTAACAGAATTAATAAAATTCTTCTTGTAAACAGATCCTCGTGTATATCCTGTGTGTGAGAGGCTTGTCTATGCAAGCCTGGCTGGCCAATAGACTGATTGCTTTTGTCAGTGACTTGCAGTGAGGGGACCAAAGATCTTCTTTATCATTTCATATTTTGCTTGTTGTGCATGTGTTGGCGCCTAGTTGTGTCTCTCTCTTACAGATTGAAAACTTTATGCATCCTTATACAAGTGTTGTTATGAAGAATTATTTTAAAATCTGGATATAAGGTATTGTTTCAGTTTTATTTGTCAAATAGTGTGTATTTATGAATTTAAGGCAAACTGTAAGCATAATGATTTATTTTAAAATATTGGTAGATTATTGTTTCACTTTTATTTATCAAACAACAGTGAGTATTTATAAATTAACGACAAACTGTAAGCATATGATAAATTTTAAATTATTGTGCATTCATCATTAGTTCCGAAAATCTGATGTTTACATTTTATCTTATACTATCATTTCTCTCTTGATGCACTCTAATTTTGTATTGTTAGAAAATTTTTTGCTCATGATGAAAATTTGCGAAACTGTGCTTAAGCTCATGTAGTAGCTAGATTTATCCAACTTTATTATTTTTGTTCTTATATTTAAAAATTTTTTAAAAAAAGAATTGTTCTTTTCCTGATTTTTCCATTGAAATCACCAGGAGAACATCATTGAATAAAGAGTCTAGTAAAAACAGAAATAATTTGTGAGGCTGTGGTGAGAATACAGTGTAAAAATGAATTCATATAATATGAATTTTGGAGATACAAATGATAGTGTTGTCTATGTAAAATCAGAAAAGTGCTGATGGATTGTAACTACTTAAATAAGTCACAAAAAGCACTTAACTGGCTTATTACTGTGAATTGGAATGGAAAATTAAAGTAATTTTTTATTTTAAATTTTTAATAATTTGTTTTATTATATATAGTATTTAGTTATTAGTGTTATTATATACTAGAAGTAGCACTACAACCAGGCATTTTCTAGGTTAATCAATAGGAAAAAAATTACTAAAATTAAAAATTTGTTCATGCAAACAATCGTAATTTCTTTATGGTAAATTAGATTCAACAAGTAAAACTATTTTTCCATGATCAACTTGCTTGAAAAAATATTTTTTAGTTCATTAAATCATTTGAAAAATTAAATCTTAGTGTGTTTTTAAAAGCTAAATTTGTAAAGATACAAAATAACCAATTTAAATAAATCCTGCTTTTTTATGTGTTAATTTCGATTTCACAAATCTTAATTGATTTCATTAGAATTTTGATGATTCTAAAATGAATTATATTTATTGATTAGAAAAAAAAATTATTCAATAATCAGTGAATCTTTCTGACTGTTATTGTTTTTTTTTAAAGTAAATGTTCTGTTAAAATTAATAAACCTAGAAATAAACAATATGGTGCAAAGAAAAAGAGAAATGGTAAAAAACAGAATCTTCCTTGTTCCTTAGAAAAAAAAAAAAGGAAAAAAAAACAACCTAAAAAACAAAAGAATAAAAAAACAATTTTTACTTTTGTTTTTCAGAATTTTGTCCTCATTTTTATCATTGTTTCCTTGACAATCCTTAAGATGAGGCTTCATAATTTGTGCATTTATTTTCCGGCCTCTTGTCTTTATTGTTATGAATGTTACATTCACAATCCTTGAGATGAGGCTTGATAATCCTCCTAATATCTCTCCAGAGATAAAGTTCTTCATAGACCATCAAATATCTGAATCAATATATTAAAAACAAATCTCTTACCAGATATATGAATATTAAAACATTATTATATTATGGGCATTTACAAAATATTTTGCTGTTATAGTCATTTAAATCATGTTAGTTATAGAGAATAATACTCCAAATAAATTTCTACTAGGACCTTAATGATAGTAAATTAGCATGGTCAGTATTATAAAAATAAAACAAAATACCTATATAAAAACTATTTTCTATAGGATCAAATTTCTATATTGATCCATTTTTTCGAATTTAACGCTGGTCTATTAGAAGTTTTTACAGTCTACAAATTTCAGCAAATTAAATAATTCTTAAAGAAAAATATGAAATAAATTATTTTCTGAATATTCCTCAATTTTAAGTCATTTGCCAACAGAAAATTTACCTGAAAGAATTTTTTAAAATTTCATCCATCTCTCTACTTTTTTTTTTACCCTAAGCCAATTAATGCAATGTTGTGATAAATTGGTTAATTTAGAAATGTTTTACTTGTGTAACTCATCTCATTTAATAGAAAAAATAAGAGCTAAACTAGATCTATATTGTTTTTATTGGCTTGATTAATTCCTTGCAAATATAAGGCCATATCTAAAATAACTTGATTTTTGAAATCCTTAAGATGAGGATTGATAATTTTGGTATCTAAATTTCAGACTCTTATCCCCATTATTATCTTCCTAATGTTTCTTCAGATGATTGAACTTAGCAACCATTATATCATAGTCTATAGCCTTAAGAAAGAACTTTTAATGTAAGCCTTTATTTAATGTATGGGAAGCACATTGTTCTTATTATTAATATCCTGGTTATAGTGTTACACCTTTAAAAGTATAAAGGAGTTATTACATTTCAACACTTAACACTACTACACAGTCATAGTTAATGGAATGAAAACAGTTTAACTACATAGATTGAAGAACGGGTTAAGTTCTGTTAAGGTTGCCGATTATGACATGATGGTTCCTAAATTCAATCAGCTGAAAAAGATTAAAGGTTTTATTAGCTGAAATGTTGTTGGTTTAAAAATGTAATTTAGGTAAAAATGAGTTACATTGTCATTGCTAGTAAAGAGGTTGAATACAAAGAAAATAATCTGTTACTTATATGCTAAAAATCAATTTCTAAATCCATATTACTGTATCAATGGATATAATTCTGTAAATAGATTTAGATGCTATGGGGTCTTCAGCCTTTCCTAATGGTCTGAAACTTTTCATGTGGCTAACTTAGTACTTGTAAAGATTTTAGGCTGCCTTCCTAAATATAGGTGGTCTAAAACCTTTAAAGTTTTCTTAGGAGCCTTCTATGACTAATAGGTTAATAATGTCATTAATTGCTCTCAGAATGATCAAAAAAGCACCATAATTAGTTCATAAAATGCCCACAACTTTATTCTATATAGAACTTTATCTTGGACAGCATCAAGTCCATTTGCTAATACAAGGCTAGGCAAAATGATCTTGCACATTTTTATTTTAAGTAAAACTGAAAAGAATAAATACTAACAAAAAAGGCTTGTATTTTCAAAATGTACTTTAAGACAAAATGGTATATGTAAAAATAAAAATAGTTTTGTTCTAATTTGCTTTTATTAAACATACAAATGTATCTTATCCTTTTTGCTTCATCCTGTATTAAATAAAAATGCATATATAAAACATGGTATCATATATACTTTTTTAGAAAATAAAAACACTTTTGTCATTTAGTTATTTTTTTGTGGACTGTTGTACTCATCTAAAATTGTTGTTTTTTAATATGTTTCTGCCAACTTATCCGCTGGCCTTCATCAGATGATTAACTCTAACACTAGATAGGTAGTGGTTGCCGGGATTAAGGTTACTAGGCTTAGAGTTCCAATCTGGTGTTGCAGTTAATTCCCTGATAAAAACTGGTGGATGAGTTGTCCAAAACATAATAAAAAAACAACAACTATGTAAAATGAGGACAACAGTCTGCAAAAATATTTATAAATAGATTAAGAAGCCTCATCACGAGTTTTTTAAAATAAATGATACATTTGTTATTATTCATTTTGATTTACTTTTAATAAATATACAGGTATGTCAAATCATTTTGCTTCACACTGTTAAAAAAAGCATTTATTTATAGATTATATATTCTAAAAGAAAAGATTATAATTTAAACGACCCACAATGATTGATACATGTTTTTACTCATTGGTTAAAAAATACTTTAACTGTTAATTCTTATCTAGTTTCCTTTATACAAAAATGTTCTCTTTTGTGTTTGGCATTAAGTTAGGTCAGCTCTCAGATTTTGGACACAATAACTGACAACAAAGAAACAAGTATTGAATAGTGTCACCATATCCCCATTTCTAGAATGAAACCCGTTTATCAAAATTGATCAATCTCTGTAGCAAATGACTTTTAAACTTTGATAAGCTATAAACAAAGCAGAAAAATCAATCAATTTTAGTTTTATGTTACCAACTAAATACTTGCACATCCTAAAATGTTTTATTATTTTGACTACCATTAGATAGAATTTCCATTATTCTACTTGATCATTTGGTTTTAAAAGTTGTGTGCATCTATTTACCAACTTATATTTATTTTCATCTGAATGTAAAAATAAAAAATAAAACAAACCCCATAACAGTAAAAAAAGAAATGTGAACTCTCTGAAAATAAAATTGTCCTCATCCTGTAGAAATAGCAGCAAAAATTACTCATTATCTGAACAGTAGAGTCCAATAATTTTATTTTTCATGTAAATATGTATGTTGCTATTCATAAGATACACAAGGGGTGGATGTTATTTGAAAAAAAGAAAGAAAAGAAAACATTTTATTCAGTTACCAAAATCAATTAATCAGTAAATTTTAAGGAATTCTAAATATTTTATCTATCTTTAAAATTTATTTATTTTTTTTTTAAATAATCTCTAAGTACCATTGTTCTTCCTCAAAACCCGGATCCCTCTGTTTAACTTTGGAACCTTCTCAGAGGTGCAAACTTGTTATGATGGACTTACCTACTCTTATAATTATGAACTCTTCTCTCTTTATAAATACATGACTATGTAGAGTTAAGGGCAAAAAAAATGAATAAAAGAAATCCTCTGTTCTTAATGGCTGTACTTAGTATTAATACTACTATGACTACTACCACATATGTTTTTAACTGTATGGTTCACCCAACTTCTTGACACAGATTTGATATTGATAACTTTCTTGTAATGGGGTATTCGAAGGCCCCCACAATTATCTAATGACAAGAGTTTTAATGGTCCAACAGCAGACCATAACCTTTTAATTACACTAATGACAGAGGTTTCATTATATTTATTGATTTAAACCTTACTCATGAGCATTAATCAAAAATTTAATGCAATGGATTTATTAAGCTAACGCCCTTGAGGAAGATATGCATCTCTGTTCCTTCCCGGTACTGGTTAAATTCTGTTATAGACAATAAAAATGTTTTTTTTTATACTTACAGATAAATTTTATTAAGATGCTGTTCAGCAAAAAGTTATCTCAATATTTGCAGCATTTTTTCCTAAACTAAAAACCAGCCCTAACTTAACAAATTATTTACAGAGTTGAATCTTGCACATCATATTTTCTATCTTATAGTAGATTGCACACCTAAGCTATCCATTGAATATTTCTCTATTTATTCCTGGTAAAAATAGGTCTGCATTCTGTTGGCTGGGCTATGCTAATAATGATAATATGATTGATTAAATAATTTATAATGTTGATGACGAAAAACTGTCCATTGCTTGCATTTAGTATGATAGGATGATTCAAGCTAGGGAAGAAGAAGAAGAAAAATCAAGAAAGAACTAAATGTCGCAAGATTTTTCTGTTTCCATGGTGACTCTGTGACAGGAAAAGGTAATCCAATGAAGCTTTAGCTTTGTTTGTTCCTGAAGGATATTGGCATTATTCAAGTTTGAGCATCTTCTGGTTAAAATTTACTTTTTTTCTTTGGTAGAAAATACTAATAAAAATTGAAGAAAAAAAATCAAAAACATAAAAAGAGAAAAATTGCATAATATTATCAGTGTTTCATTTATGTCATATTTTACTCATCTAAAATTGTTGTTTTTTAATATGTTTCTGCCAACTTATCCGCTGGCCTTCATCAGATGATTAACTCTAACACTAGATAGGTAGTGGTTGCCGGGATTAAGGTTACTAGGCTTAGAGTTCCAATCTGGTGTTGCAGTTAATTCCCTGATAAAAACTGGTGGATGAGTTGTCCAAAACATAATAAAAAAACAACAACTATGTAAAATGAGGACAACAGTCTGCAAAAATATTTATAAATAGATTAAGAAGCCTCATCACGAGTTTTTTAAAATAAATGATACATTTGTTATTATTCATTTTGATTTACTTTTAATAAATATACAGGTATGTCATGAATGAATAAATGATTTTTGTCTTGGAAATATTATTATTTTGTTTAAACAAAAAATATAGTGTATTGAATATGAGTTAGTGCAATGTAAAAACTCATATTGAAGATGTTATATTTATTTGTTTATTTAATTTATATAAGCAAATTTCTTTTTCATTTCTTTTTTTTCATTATTTTTGTTATAAAAGATTTGATTTGAATTGTTTTTTAAAAAAGCATAATTTTAATAAACATTATAAAAATATTCTACAGTAATTAGGGAAATATTTTGCTCATAGCATCATAAAAAAAATTCCCTGTTGCCTATTGAGGGCCATAATTACTTTGACTGTTACATACCCTTGGGAAAGGTATGTATCTCTTTATTCCTTCCAACTACAGATTAAATTCTATAACTTTTAAACAATCTGATGACAAAAAAAAAAGATTTCAATGAAAAAAAAATGCTTTTTGTATTAAAAACCAAAAAGATTGAAATATTTGCTAACAAGAGTGAACTGATCCAATCAAAAATCTTGTTAAAATTAATAGATATATTAGACATAGTAAAAGCTTGATACAGAGATAATAGAAATACTTGTGTGTGTGTCTGCAGTTAAAAATAAGTTTTAAAAATAAATTTTAATGTATTTATAATTTTTACATATAATTCTAGTATTCATGCTTCTTAAAAAGTTTTAGAAATAAATTGATGAATTTTAAGTTTTTTATTCATTTTTTTTTACATATAATTTGCTTCAAACAAAAAATGATACAACAATTTGCATAAAAACTTATTCAAATAATTATTTGATCTATTATCAAACATCTATTGTGTATGCTTGCTAAAAAAATCCTGGTTTAAAAAAATAATTGAAAAGATTTTACCTTTAAAAGTTGCAACAATTTTTTTACATATTATTCATTTCAACCAAAATTTATTAATTAATTACTTAAACTAATTTAACTAATTATTTTAATCAGTCAAAAATTGACTTGATTGTATCCAATTAACACACTTTGTTGTAATGAAGACTAAAATGTGTTCACTATATCAAAAGCCTGATTGGCAAATTTTCTCTGTAACTACAGACAAATTAACAAACAAATTTATGAATAACAAAACAAATATGTTATTATTGAATAATATTGAGAAAGGGAAAAATTTGTAAAGGCTTTATACATAAAATGCTACAACTTCAGGGCTTTGCCATAGTATTAATTAAAACTTTCAAAAGCTGGAATCCCTGAACTTAAATTGTTCAAATCCTTAAACTACTTTCAGCATATTAATTGTGCTTTTCACAAATGGTTGCTCCATCTCTGTGATGTTTTCATTCCATTCTTAAAAAAGAGAATTGGTATTTGCTAAAAATATTTTAATTCTTATTCTCTTAATTGAATTTGATGAGGTCAACAAAAGTACAAGAGAACCTGGTTATTGATGTTAGGCAAAAACCAATTGGTCATTAGCTTGGTTAAACTAGCATAACAGATGTTGGATAAATCTCAGAATTTTCTAGTTGACTAAAGATTATTTGAATATTAATTTCTGTTACATTATATATATATATATATATATGTTATTTTTATTGGCTTTTACTATTGTGAACCATGATAATGATCAATCTATTGACCATCTGGGTAAGTAATTCAGTTGTTTCTTTGTGGATCAGATGTGTATTCATATGGTCTTACAGTGGGTGTTTTTGTATTGTCATGTGTGTGTTTGTATGTAACAACCGTGTATTTAAATGAATTTATGAATGTATGTGTTCGTGTGGGCTTTCATGTATGTGTCTGTGTGTTCTAAATGAGTGATCATATAGACTTTGGTGTATGGGTGCGTGTCAAATGCGTGTACATATGCACTTAGGCTTATGTGTGTGTGTGTGTGTGTGTGTGTGTGTGTGTGTGTGTGTAAATGTGTTTTATTAAATTATCTATTAATTTTCCTCTCTCTTTCTCCCCAAAGTACAAATAGCCAGTCTAATAAAAAAAGAATTAATCTGGTTTGTTTTTTTTTTTCTTTTTTTCTTATTTTTCACATTACCAGTCGAAAATGCTAGGATTTCAGATGAGAGAGGTAAATGATTCATTTATCCGGTTGAATTTTTTTTTTGTTTTTCTCTTTATCCGCAGCTTTTTTTTTTTCTACATATCTGTCATTTTTACTCATCAGTCATGGTTCTTCTTTATTGACACATTCCCAGGACCTAAACTTAAACCTTACCCTAATTCCCCACTATCTAAACCGAACATGTTATTTCTACTGCGAGATATATATATGTATATATATATTGCATTATGGAAATGATTAAAGCATGAGTACAGAATCAATAACCCTTGTTACCTATTTAAATTTTTGATGATACCTGATTTTTATTTTATACATTTTGGTTTTTTTTTCAATATCATTTTATGGCCACAAAGGTGGTGTATTGGTAAAAGCTTGGGCTCTGGAATCGTATTACACTAGTTCAAATCCCAGTCAGAACCATTGCCTTTACCTTAAGTTGCCTTGGCAGATAAGGCTTGTCAACTTAGGAGAGTAACTCATCTAGGTGAAGGGCAACACTGATTACAAAAGGCCAAGGATATGGTGAGCATGTAAAAATTGCCTTGTTCCCAAACTTGGGTTTGTGCTTGACCAAGTAAATATAATATTTTCTGGCATGTCCAGAAACAGTTGGTAGGTGCTAACACTTTTGCATTGTGATGCATAAGTTTGAATGTTAGTTGAACTGTCATGTTGATATTCATCCCTGGGAAAGGTAATGGAATCCACATGCTCCCTCCAGCTATGGATGAATCTGGTGTTATTAATAAAGATTGTGATGACTAAAGAATGTTTATCAAAAACAATTGATCTCGGTATTAAATGACCGCAAAAGGTTTATAATCTGTAAAAAAGACAAACTAAACAAATAAATCTATTACTTTTAAACAAAAGTCTCATTGTTTTCTTTCACATTTACATCTCTAATTAAATCTTGTTCTAATAAATACACATACACAAACACAGAAGTTTTTTTTAATTATAATTGTTTTATCAAAAATCAAAATCTGCTTTTAAAACTCATTAAAAAAGATCAGAAAAAAAGCAGGAAATTTCTATTTCTTTTAATCAGACTTGTATATGTATTTGTGCATATATATATATATTTAATTTAATCTATATTCCTCAATGTTTGAATGAAGAATTATATCATGCATGACAATATATAAACTTTCACTAATTTTTATATTGTTCCAGAAAAATTACATAAAGTTCTCCTGATGATCCAAAAAGAAATGGTTAAACTTGAGTAGATGACAATTTAAAAACAATAAATTATATATATATATATATACACACACACACTCACACATGTAGTTTCAAAATTCACCATTGAAATGCAATAACCTTTGGAGACTATTAGTATCTCACTTAAGAGAACAGACTTGGTTTGCTAAAAGTCACCAAAGACCATTGACTCTCCTTTCATCTTGTAAACTAAATGTTTTATTATTGATAATGAGCTTTCTACAAATATAGCACGTAATTATTATGCACGGACATGTTTATGGAAAAAAAGATTGTGAAAGTTTTCATCATCTTCTCAGTTTGAAGGGTTTTTTGGACAATTCACACTAACTAGCTGAAATCTGAGAAAGATTTTTGTTGCAATATTTTTGGATTACTGACTTATGGTATGATGGTCAAATTTGGAAAATTTAATTTATATCAGGAATGAAGACAATGAGCCAATTAGAAACCAGAATTGTTATAATGTATATATTATTTAATGCATCTTGATTTAGCTAGATACCCAGTTGTTTTATTACTGCCTGACTGGATGTAAGCAACTCTGCCTCTAGTGGATTTAACCTCCGGATTATACAACAGCTCTTGCCTTGGATTACTACAATTGCAACTTTTCCCTGGACTACTTAACCACAAACTGGACTAATTTTCTTTTCCTAAAGAGTTGTTTGTTTTTTTATAATTTCCACACTTGGATCATTTTCATCACGCACAACAGTTTTCCACATGTTAGTGTTTCTAATTCTTTGTTCATGGCTTTTATATAAAGTGTTTGGCCATCTGTATGTTTTTGGAGCTGATAGTAATAAGTCTGAAAAAAAAGATGTAGTGTTCTCTCTGGTGGCTATTTTTTTGAGATTCCACAATTATGGCAATATAGAAGTTAGGACTCTTAACTAAAACATCTGTGGTTCCGATTTAATGATGGTGGGTCTGTTGGCATGAACTGTTCTGATTGGCCTCAAGGAAAGCAAAAAGTGTTCATCTGCAGTTTTTGATTTATAATTTATACACATATAATAATAATATATATTTACAGAAGAACTCCAATTCTTTGGAATCCAATACTTTAAAACCATTTTTGGACTGATTAAGAAGCATATATTTTTCAATTGGTTATTTAGTTTAGTATATACCTAACAACTCATATTTTCACTCTATTTATTGTCAGTATTAATTCTATGGATGTAAACATATGTAACAAAACACTGTGGAATTAAACTTTTTGAGAAACTTTGCAAATCAAGAATAATTGATTACCTAAAGGTAATTTTTTTGCTTGATTTTATTGATAAGTAAAAAATTGATTTTTTTTTTCTTTTCTTGATTTTGTAATTGCAAACATTTATTATCATTACCTTAAATAATCACCTGTCCTGATTAAACTTGGCTAATGTATTAAAAAGTATGCTTCAATGAAAAATACTGACTCTAAGGCTTGTTAAAATTCAAGAGAGTAGTGTGTTAACTTACTCTTTTTTCAAAATTGAATTTTTACCTCTGAGTTTGACCAAATTATAAATGTGAAATAAGTGCTATTGCAATTATCTTTTTATGTTGTTCTATTTCTATGTAGAATTTGTAAAAAAAAATTCAAGTCAAATATTAGCATGAAAATGAACGCTAAAAGATGAACTATGTAAGGGAGATAACTTAACAAAAAACTATTTTTAACTAAATGATCTTATTATTCTAGATTATTATTTTAATAGCCTAAGTAATTCAAGCATTGACAATGTTAAGATATTTATTTTTTTATTTGAGTTTTTTTTTCTTCATAATAAAAAGAATGAAATGATATAAAAAACATCTAGGGAAATGATTTTGTTCTTTTTGTGCATTTTCAAATCATTTTCAATTATAGAAAGAAACTTGCAATTAGTTTAGTTTTGTTTTTTAGCATATTAGTGTACATTTAGTAATATATTATATAATTTAGTTAAATGCAAATATAATACTTTATAAACTGTATTTTATAATCTTCTATTTTCAACTTTTGATAAAAAAAAATTGTTTTTCATGCGGTACAAAATGTTTTTAAATACAGTATCTGTTATTGTCACTTTTTTATGGTATTGGTACTCTTGTTTTTGATAAGTGATAAATGTTGATGATTTAAGAGCAGTAATTCAGGATATAAGAATATAGCACAGTGATAATTCCCCAAAAAATAACTTTGTGGAATGTGAATAATTTATTTGCTTGTCAATTCTTACTGGGCTTGATTTGTGCAGTAGAACTTTTGATTGAAGAGGAAAATCCATTAGTAATTCTAAATTGCTGTGATGTTTACTCTTTCAACACTATTTAAGTCATAGATAAAACCTCTTTTCAAAACAAAATAATACAAGCTAGCTGGACCTGTGGGAAATTTTACAATAAATATATACTGGAAGAGATTTCACTGAACAAATATAAAAAAAAAACTAAACATGCTGTTGATGCTAGGGGTCCCCTTGCTTCAACAGTATGTTAAATTTTGTCAATAAGTGACAACAATACCATTGACTATGAAAAAAAGGGAAAAATATTGCTTCAATTTTGAAGCCTTTTAACATTGGTACAGAGTAAAAGCTATTATAGATCACAAGTTATACCAGTAACATGCACATCACATACTACACTGGCCTTCAATCACTTTATAAAAAAATAGAATGACTGATACTATTAAGGAACCAAATATGACTTAAAAAGAAACATCAGAAAATAATTTCTTTATTCACCAAATTTATTAAAAGTCTCTCCAGTTAGACTGGCTACTAATTGAGGTTCTGGCTTGCATTAATGTCAATGGTATTCCATTTCAGTTCAGTAATTAATTTCTTTGTGCTTCATTTGAGTGGGACAGTCTCTGATTATTCAACTATGTAGGTCACTTTCAGCCAAATCGGTGTTCCAGCATTAATGAATTATTTATTACTTACTACTGCTTATTCCATAAAAAAATGTAACTAGTAAAAAAAAAAAAAAATTTAACATCATCAATTGACAAATTAAATTTTGAATGCATAGGGTTTCCTTGCTCCACATTATGCAGGGTTCATGGAATGATGCCAAACCTAACAGTGACAGTCCTTCCTTTACAATTTTTTTTCTTTTAAATCATCTTAATGTTTAATTTTATTTCATGAAAAAACCAATCAGTAAATTTCAGTTTGTATTTACGAATTGCTGGAAGAATAGTAAGTTTTATATTAAATATTTTATTTTTGAGATGAGGCTTCATAATTTATGAATTAGGAATTAACTTTGTTATTCAGACTTTTGTCCTCATTTTGATAGTTGAAGACGGCCTGAGGTGAACCAGACCGAAATATAGTGTGGAACATTAAAAAAACTACCAAGATGAGTACAAAAGTCTGAATAGTTTAGTTAATTCCTAAAGTAACAGTTTTGTTTAACCTTTTAGTTGTTTTCTCATGAGTTTAGTGTTCGGTTTTTAAGCCTTATCAATGTTTTTGGTCATTTATTGCCAAGAATAATAATACTTTTAGAAACACATATAATAGCACAAGTGGTACTATTTATTCCATAGTTAGATGGAATAAAGGGATTCACACCTTTTCTTATGGTATAAGTCCAAATGTGAACCTATTGTAGCCAGTTGGAATTAAATTCATCTGTTATGCTTTCACAATCTTAAGCAAAGTTTATTGTTCAATTGGCTATTCATACCTCTTTAAAATTATTAGTTTATGAGGGTATATAAAGAACCAACTTCGATTTGAATCTTTATTTAAAATTTCTAGGGCTAATAATTTTAAGGGGCTAAGCATTTTGTTACTTTAAAAGATAAACATTTTGTGTTATTGCTACTCTTCCTTGAATCAAATAATTTACTTGAATTCAATTATGTGTTTGTTAATTTTAAAAGGAAACAATAAGTTCTTTTCAAGATAAGGTGAATGTCTGAATTCAATAATCATGGTCAGATGACATTTAGATTTGTCACCATATTTCTATCTATTGATTAGTTTGTTTATTCTCCTTTTTTAAGTGAACAGGTGTGTTTCATTGAAATCATTCTGTTAAGGTCGACTAGGAAAAAAACACTTCTGATATAAAATGAGTAATTAATAAAAACTGGAGTGAGTTAAACTTTCTTTCTTTAAAAAAGATATTGGACATTAATATCAGAAATTGTGATTCCTATTGTAAAGAGAATAAGGAAGACCAAGAATAGGTCACATTTATTAAAAATAGGTAAGGAGCTTTAATTTCTAGTTATAAAACTAGAGAAGTTATAAACGTTATTCCCTTTTACTTTTTAAAAAAGAAATTTTTTTCAGATTTCTTTATTCAGCTTTATTTTATTTTTTAATTTCTATTATTATTTCTTTCCTTATTTTTTTTTCTTTTTTAGATTTCCTCTATTATTTCTATTTCCTTCTTTTTGTATCTTTTAAATTCTATGTTTGCTTATTAATCACATACACTACAAATATATATTAGGATTTTTTTAAAATAAATTATTTTAACTTGAAGCCGTTCAGACTTTTTCCCGTCAAAAAAAAAAATCAATTTTTTTTTTTTTACTATTGTCCTCATCCTTATTGTTAACTTTATAACATTTTGAATGATGAGCTTCTCGGCCTTCATTAGAGTGAACACTTGGTATCAAGAGTTCTCACAGAACTTTTGTCTTTACCCTTTATTCAATCCATGAGGGTAGACTGATTTTGTTCTATTAACCATGTATTTTTTTATATTATTTCCCTTGAGTATATGATTGAAACCCTTACTTTGAGGTAATGATTACTTCTAACTATAGAAACTTAACACCTTTATCCCTTATGTCACAGTTAAAAAAACAAAAACAAAGATGTTTTAAAACTAGTATGAAAACCTTTTATAATAATATATATCCTAAAATCTATTTTTAGGTAAAAAGTTCTTTTATTATTTGCATATCAATATATTTTTTTTCCTAAATTAAAATCTGAGATTATTTTTTCAAAAGTTTTCTATTAAATTAAAATGATATTTTCTGAATGTATGTGATCTTTCTTGATAATTTCCTTGAGCTTAAGATTAGAGCATAAGTATTGAAAATGTTTGAAAAGATCTGTTCTTGTTAGAATTTTTTCTGATCTTAAACATAGAATTTAAAAAAAAATTAGCATTTTTTATTTTATTTATTTTTTGCAATATGCTTGCATTATTGATTCTTGTGTTTCAATTGCTCGATTAATGCTTGTTATTGATCTTCTGGGGAGAAAGAAGTAATGGAGACGTTTGATATCATTTTTCTTTTAATCTTATTTTATACTGACAGTTAAAAGAGACTAAAGTGCTGATTAGTCTTGCTTGCTTTAGTTTTTTGCTTTTCATTCTATTATTGCTACTTTCCAATGATAGTACAACAGAAAGATCTTAGAATCACAATGGCAAAAAAATTAGTACCTACCAACAAATAACAATAACTTAAAAGTGTCGGCTCATTAGGCTCTGTTGCTATTGTTGCTTTTTTTCTATTATAATGTTAATACAAAGACAGGCCACCTTAAAATCTGATTAGGCTCAATTTCTAAAAAATGATTTTTAAAAGAAAGAACTGATTAGACTAAGTCATGTTTGTTTCTTTACACCAATTGTACTATTATGAGTGCTAAAAGAGATAGATTGCATCAATCCAATTGTAAAATATTAGCTTTTAATGACAACTAAAGTTATGATAATGATAAAAGAATGTCTTGGTTAAACAGTTATTTTTTCTTTTAAATTCTAATGTCTATAATAAGATAGTGCAATTTATTTTTTAGCTGTTATGAGAATTCTTCTGATGAGGCTTGATTATTTGCATTGAACTTTCAGACTAATGTCTTTATCTTTATTATTGTTATCTTACCAAAGTCAGAATCATTGCATTTAGTCTTGATAAATTGTGTCTTACATTTTCAGACTGTTATCCTCATTATTGCTATTTTACCAAAGTTGAAATCCTGGAGTTGAGATGATGTGTATTGAAATTGTGGACTACTGTCCTTATATTAATTACTGTTATAATCACATTTCCCCTAGGATCTATAATAGATGGAATAAAAACATTAAATTTCTACAATTTTGAGTATTATCAAAAGGTGAGTTTTCATCTCACCCATTGGCAATAATTACTAAATATAGGTTTTATGACCAAGACATGGTTAATAGAATGAGAACAGACTATCAATGTAGATTGAATTAAAGGTTAAGTTTTAAATTCTCTAAAAGATCCTGGTTATAAAGATTCCCAATGTTGATTACCCAAAGAAGGCCAAAAGGTTAATTTGCTTAAATCTTGTAAAGATCACTATATATTCCCTCACTTTTAAAATTTTATTTAGAAGAGATGGAATCTTGCCAGTGAAAAATACCACTGCTAGTGCTAGGTTAGTTCTGTCTTAAAACTGAGATATCACCCCTGGTTAGAAGCTGATGAGGACAGGGTATTGCATATGCTTTCATGTTGTATGTTAAAAAATAATGGTATGTGGAGAATTCCATAACTTTGTTTACCTAATTTACATAATATGATTAGCTTTAAGCACATACCAAAGATTTAAAAATAACATTTGTATTTCTAACAAAAATGTGGGTCATGTTTTGAAGTGTTACCCAATAATCAATGTGTTTCTTCAGATCCTATTTTTATAGTATCTTTATGCCAGTGCTGTTTATTTTCCAAAAGAAATCCTTTTTCATGATTGGTGGTCTCCCTTGAATGAGAACAACTTTTTCATTCATTTTATTTTGTTTCTTGATTCTGTGATAGTGTGGCTTCTGGCTTATCTCTTGTCAGCTGGAGTTACTCACTGCAGGATTTTTATGTTTACATGATGCTTGGCTCTATTAACTTGGAGGTTTAAAAGATCTAAACTCTTTCAAATCAAGAAGATGAATGAAGAAGAAATTGACCCAAGGACATAGAAAGAAATCCTCAGTATAATACTTTAGAAACAGTAATGATTAATCATTTGAAGCATTAGTGGATACGATAGATCAGTTGTTTTCAACTTGGATCCACATAAGCCCAAAGGATACAAGTAATATTTCTGGTTGGTTGGTTGATTTCACCAGCATATCGACTCTTATTAGGTCATTTAATGCTGTGAACTGATTTTATTTGTTTAATTTAGATTGTTTATAGCTTTTTAGTTTTTTATTTTTAATTATTTTTTTTGTGAGTGGTTGTTTGAGTGGGGTTTTTTGTAAAATGAGTTGTTTGATTGAGTTAAAGGCATTTTGGTAGGATATTGTATTATATTTTTTTATATAGTTTGATCTCTTTCAGGAATGATAGAATGTCATCTGTGCAGATGTTTTTAAATAAGTCTTTCATATTGTTGGATTTTAGATGGCGTTTCCTTGCGGTAGTGTAGGTTTTACATTCTATGAGGATATGTTCGATTGTGTAAGCCCTCTGACATAATGGGCATTTTGGTGGTTGTTCCTCTTTGAATATGTAGGAGTGGGTAAGTATTGTGTGGCCAATGTGTATTCTGGATAAAATATTTCTGCGCATCAACAGAATAAAACAAATTTTTTTTAACTAAGGTAAAATATTAATACCCAGTAAATTCAGCTGCCTAAGCAGTTCTAATCTCCACAAGCTTGAGTTGCTTGACATAGGATCATCACTAAGTATAGAATAAAATATGCTAGCAAAACGCCTCATGGTTTTGCTAACAATAATTTAATATAAGCAATTTCTTTTTTGGTCTAATTTCATATCCATTTTATAAAGCTAGATAAACCAGTGAAATGTTTCTGTATTAATACATATTTAATGTGTTATTCTTTCCAAATTTGTCATTAATTTTTCTAAATATGTGTTTAATTGTTATGCCTGATAAATCACAAAACAAAAACCACATATACCACATTTCAGGATCTTTGAGAAAGGGCTGAAGAATTTATTAAATTTGCAGTTTATGCTCATCCTTATTACTGTTAACCATTAAAACAAAATGTTTCCTAGCTTGATTTACATCAAGGGTTTATCGGTTGAAATGTTATGAAGATAACACTGATAAAATTGAGAATAAGTTTAAAAATTTGTTTCACTCAAACTTATAGACTTACCATTTATTAGAAATAGTTTGCTTTATAATGATACATTTTCAAAGCATATTTGACTGAAAATTGTTGGTAAACAATTTGGAGCAAAATTATGGACTCAAAAAGTCCATAACATTTGTATCAGATTTTACTTTTTAATTGTAAAATATAAATTCCAATCTTGGCTGTATTCACTTTTTAATACACTAGACAAAAGCATGAATTTCTTTTTATGCTTCTGTGTGAATTAGATAATCCTATTAATGTTATTTATCTTTTGCTTAGTAAACTATATATGTAAATTATAAAATATGAATTTATATCTTTTTTTTTTTTTTTTGCATTTACTTTTTAATACTGTTGAGAATGTGGTATATTTCTTTCTTTTTCTACCTTTGTGAATTATTTAATATTTTTACTCTTTTTCAAATAATTCAATTAAAAGAAAAAAGTTCTGCTTTTAAATGACTTTAAAACTTTTTGGGCTAAAATAACGAAACCCAAACTTGGGTTTTTTTTTACTTCTTTTTCTTTTGCTTAAAGTTGGTCTTAAATTTCTTTTAAAACCAATCAGTTAGACAAATTCTGTCACCTTTCTCCTTTTCTAACTTAAAAATTGATTTTTAGATATTTGGATAAATTTATTATATTCCTTGTGGTCTTGTTATCTACAAAGATTTTTTTATTATTGATTGGCATAGAGTATGACTGTACTGTTTTGTTAACAGCTTGTATTTTGGAATTGAAATCTGTGACTTCAAATACCAGCTTGTCTGCTGTGTTTATTTAAAATATGAATTTTCCTATCTTTTTTGCTTTGGCTTGGATACTACAATTACTTATCTGTTGTTACAGAAAGATTTATAACAAAGAAGCCAAGTATCTATAGTGTTTTTTATGGGATATAGGCTGTGTTGGCACTGGAGAAAGAATTTTTTAATGGCCTTTTAAAATGATGGGCATGATCTTCTAGAAAAATTGTGTATAAAATCTTAAGAAATTTTTCAGTATCTTTTTCCCAAGCAAAATTTTGTTGTATCAATTCATTCACTCATTATTTAAATCCACAAAGTGGATCCTGAAATTTTGTTTAGTGGGAGTTAAATGTTCTCATTCTATTAACCATAACTGGATAGAAGCCTTAACTCTTTAAGATGTAAAAAAATCAGTAACTTGGGCTCTTGCAATGCAACAAATAAAGTTAAGTTTTTATAGTTCTAAGTTGTATATCAGCTGAAGATGGGGGTTTCAATTCAACCCAATGATAATAATAACCAACATTAGTAAATTAGTTAATGTTAGTTCTTTGGGATTTATTTTTGTTCTTAGTTTCTGTTGAAAATTTGATTCTTCAAACAATTTAAATGCAGCTATATTCAGTTGAAAATGACAAAAATAAACTTTAATTTGATTAAAAGTAACAATTATGGAACAACTGGTTCTTTAGATATTGCAATATTCTATTTTCATTTAGAGGGGTCAAAGAGATCATGGTTGAACTAAACAGATGGAATATTTAATTTTCATTCACAGGGGTCAAAGGTTGTCACAGTCAAACTGAGTAACAGTGTAATATGAAGAATTAAGATAAACAAGATGAGGATAATTATCTTAAAATTTGATTCACAAATTGAAAATTCATGGTTAATTTTTAATTATTATTGCTTTTTTGTACTGCAAACCTCTCTTTACTAAAAGAGGATTCCCAATAAATTCTGGAAGTGATCTGGATTCATAAAGCTTTTAAAGGATTGAAAAATTGTCATCCGTTTACTGTTGATTCCTTTAATGTTTCCTTGTGGCTGCAGAGGAGGAGATCTGACCAAATTGCATTTCATTTCTATCTAATGTAAATTGGAAATTGATATTATTTCAACATAGGAAATATTATTAATCATATTTAAATCATTTTAACTCCAACATTTCTCAATCATTGTATGTGTAGAGCTTCCTGTAAAATTTGGTAAAGGAAAATTTTTGGCACTTTTGCAGAACAAGCAAATGGAGAAATTTTTTTTTTGCTTGGGGACTTTACACCGGTTGTAAGACAGCAATTTAATTGGTTAGGGTTAGGCCAAATTTCTCTATTTGCTTGTTCTGCAAAAGTGCCAATTTTTTTTAAAAATCACCATGATGTAATAAATATTGGTTAAAATTGATGCTTTATTATCATACCTATCATTTTATATTGTAGTAATTAGACATAAAAGCATTTGGTATCTTTAAGATCAGGATTGATCTATTTGAGATCTGTATTGATTTAGTCTTTAGACTTTTGTCCTCATCTATTATAGTTATTCTTTTCACCATATTTTGGCGAACTCATCCCTTGGCTTTCATCCGGTGATTAACTGGGTTACTGGATAGACAATCTGAGTCTTAAAACCGTATCCCTAGTAACTACAGCCTTCCTTAGTTTTTTTTTTTCTGTCATATCATATTTTATCAAAACATGGTGCGACAGATAACTGTTGGAGTTATTCTGCATAGCCTTTAAGATTACCATAGTACAGCAGTTGGAAATCACTATGGAGCAATCAAAATATTGTGAATGTTGCTGTCAAGATAAGAATGGCAGAGACATTCTTTTTCATTTTTGTTTTTTTCCTCTTCTGTGTGGAAAGGTTTAATGTCAGTATCAGTCATATGGATTCATCTTGAAATATTATGATGACTGCCACTCACCCTGTGTTGTTGTAATGGTTGCATTTCATTTCATCTTGCTCTGCTTCTGTCAATTTTATATTAATAAGGATTCTATTTAGAAAGTGTTCTGAATATGAAAACCTCTTGGGGCTTTATTTTGAATGAGGTTTTCATTCATATTTATTTGTTCCAGAAGACTGGAGGCTCAGGTTTTGATAGATGGAAAGCATTATATCTTTTTTCATTTGTATATGGTTCAATATTTTTTTATGTAAGAAATAGTTTTATACATGAATATGTTATGGCAAAAAGAAAAAGTGGAGGAAAAAGTAGTTTAAAAAAATAGAAAATAGCCAAAAATAAATAAACAAAAAGGAAAAAAATAACTTAAGAATAAGTAACTTTTTCTCTTCTTTTTTTCTCTTCTTTTTTTCTCTTCTTTTTTTCTCTTCTTTTTTTTCTCTTTTTTTTCTCTTCTTTTTTTTCTCTTCTTTTTTTTCTCTTCTTTTTTTTTCTCTTCTTTTTTTTTTCTCTTCTTTTTTTTTCTCTTTTTTTTTTTCTCTTTTTTTTTCTCTTCTTTCTTTTTCTCTTCTTTTTTTTCTCTTTTTTTTCTCTTCTTTTTTTTCTCTTCTTTTTTTTCTCTTCTTTTTTTTCTCTACTTTTTTTTCTTCTTTTTTCTCATTT
>JAUZSX010351550.1:0-10102 GCA_034780655.1 Idiosepius hallami
AAAGTCGGATTTATTAAATGTTACTATGATTTTTCAACACTGATTGACCCAACGGGTCATGGGTTGTCTAGTTTAAGGCTAAATTTCAAATTTATCACCTAAAAAATGTTTAACAATTCTTTATTTGGTGTACACGTACACCCTGAAATGATTTTAAGGCAGATTTCCAAATGGGAAAGTTCTTTTGTATTTGTAACTTACCCCAACAGGCAATGCCATTCCTGTAGCAGCTGGTCTTTCACAAATGACCAAAGAGAGGAGAATAATGGATGCTGTGAGGTCAAGCATGTAAAACCATTTATTATGTGCAATCTGATAGGCCGGAAGGGCTTCATAGCTGGTTGGATGTGTATCATATTTATCATTATTTTCTCCTTCTTGCAGAAATATTGCTGCTTCCTGGTAATTAAGGTCCCATTTATAAGAGTAGAGTGTATGATGGGAAGCCTCAATGTCATCTGCAAGGCTTGAAACCATTTCTCCTTCACGATTGCAAATATCTTCACCTTCAGCTTCATCTGGAGAAAAAAAAGATTTAAGTATAGATTATTATTATAATGACTCTTTCTTGTAAAGACAATTATTCTACAGAAACAGCAAAAAAGCAAATTTGCTGCTCAATGCACTAATGGGGGTTAACAGTAAAAAAGAGAAAAGAAGAGATTAAAATACTGAAGTGTGTGTGGGTGTGTGTGTGCACATGCGTGTGTGCACATGCGTGTGTGTGCATGTGTGTGTGTGTGAATGTGTGTGTGTAAAAGAGCATTTTATAGTTAGGTTTCAGTTTTCAAAATTTTCCAGTTAGCTTGTCACACACAACCCAAAGTAAGAAAAAAAAAATCGAAAGCAGTTTTTTACCAAACCATTATGAAGTTGTAGTGACCTCATACTTTAATACTACCCAAACACTACTCAGTAACTTTGTCACTTTCCTTTTCCTCTATACTTCAACATGAGTCAAGAACTACTATCTAAAAATCCCTTTGTCTCTCTCATTCCTTCTCTCTTTCACTCTGACCAATCCCAACCTTCGAGCAGCCAGAGTCAGTTCCTCTAACCAGCCACTCTGCTGCCTAGTTAAGGTTTTCAACAAATCACAAGGAACTTAAAATATATAGACATTTCTTTTTAATAGCTAAAAATTTGCATTTCTCATTTATTATACCAAACAAGACAACCAATATAAAATATTATAATAACAAAAAGAAAAATATTACAAAGTTAAATAAAGTTTTCAAATATAAAAACAAAAGTTTCTTATTGGTTATCAAAAATTATCTAATTTTTTTTTTTACTACAGAAAAAAAAATTGTTTTTACAATTTTCATTGTTTTAAAATAGGTTTTTATCTGAAATCGCGTGACAGTTAAAAATATTGATGTTGTCAGAAATCAAGCACTTTAGAACTAATGAATTTTAATTTTTATCTTAGATAAATTTCATATCTTTATCTTTAGATAAATTACCAAAAACTGAAATGAACCAAACAGTATATAATAATCAAATGTAAAATATATTATTTTAAAAACAAGGAAATGTAAATAAAAAGAAATACAAATTGAAATATCTTTAATTTTTGTATAATTTTCCTAAATTTACAACCAAATTTGCTACTTGAGTTTTTTTCGAGGTTTTGATTTATTTATCTTAACAAAAATATTCCTAGAATAATCTTTTCTGGTCATTTCATTCAACATTAACATTATCTAATTTAATGTTTGAAAAATATTTGAATACTTAGTGTAGGGACTTTTCATCACTCAACGTGTCATCACCCAACTATTAATCATGGAATATTAATCACTAGACTTTTAATCAAATGTTTTTTCATCATATAGTCGCTTAATCACTCCAAGAATTTTAATCATTTTGGGATTTCTGAAAGCATTTGAAAGGTGTAATACCATATATGTTTTCTATAAAAAAGATATTTTTTCCTCACATATTCGTCCATTTTTTAAAATTCTTTACGATGATGATTCTTTATGATATGTATATACCCATTTTTGCAAATAACCCCAAAAAGGGCTCAAAATTTAAGCAAATAAAAACATAATTCCATAAATAAGATTATTAGATAAATTAATGTAATTCTTTTCTTTGGGATAATTGAATTTTTAATTAACAAGGTGATTATGCGTTCACATGATGAAAAAAACATGTGATTAAAAGTCTAGTGATTATATTTCCGTGATTAATAGTCAGGTAATAAAACGTCAGGCGATAAAAATTCTGTAAACCAAATACTTATTTAACCAAAATCCTTTACTATATCATTTTACAATTTAAAATTAAAATATATAAAAAAAATAAACTAAGTTTAATAGCCTAATTATTAATAATACTAAAAGCAAAAATAAATATATTCCTAATTAACTAGTATATTCCTAATTATTAAGATATTGAAATTAATGACTTACTTTTGCCATTATTATTCTAATTAAAACTTAAAATGAAAAATATATCTAAATATAATGATACAGAAAATATTTTTTAAATTCCTAAAAGAACTAAAAATTTATCAAAAGATCTGAAACAAACTTTTTCAACGATAATAATATGAAAAAGGTATTTGAATACAATGATACAAAAAAATACCTTTAAACTTAAAATTATCGGATCTCAAACAAGAAAAACCTTAAAATATCCAGAGGTTAATAGGTCAAAAAAAAAAAAGATGAAAACTTAAAACCTTTGAATTTTTTTCTTTTATTAATTAATTATTTAGTAATTTAAAAAACAAAAAAAAAACATAAACTAATCCAGATAAAAATATTTACTCCCTTTACAATAATCCTCATGAAAATACCAAAATGGTTGACCCATCAACACATACACTTCAACGCAATGTTTTTGTGTGTCAGATCAGATGTGTTGAATATAAATCTACCAACAACACTGTAACAGATTGCTGAAATTAAAAAATTACTGTAATTTCTGACTAAACAAGCTGACTCATATAATAAGTCAAAGCAAATTTTTAGTTCTGAAAATGAGGGTTTTTTTTTTTCCATATTACAACCCAATAAGCTGAGTCAAGTCGCGTTGGAGACATCGGTTCCCGCCAGAGCACCAAAGTTTAGCAACGTCAAGTCTGGGTAGTTTTTAGATGGGTGACCATTTAAAAATACCAGGTACTGAATCTTGCGCAGGGGCAAGAAGTACCCAGGTTAGTGTCTGGGGTCGCAGTTAAACCACTGGTCAGATGCACCGTTAGTCTTTGGTTAGACAGGCATCTATACATGCAGCTAGGAACCACTTGTGAAGTTAATACACCCATGACACTCAACACTGAATTGTGTGTGTTCAGTTGTAGAACCTGTAGAGGTCAGAATGCAGACACAGACAATAAGCTGAGGTAGAAATTAATTGCATTTACTACCTTTTTTCTTTTGCATCCTTTAAAAAAAAAATTTTTCATCTGTTTTGCATTACAATCATAACTAAATGCACCTTCTTTTTTAGGGATCACGCTTTTACTGGAGCTGGAAATATGCACGCTGCCTCATTTACCACCGTTTGTGTTTTTTTATTTTTAACAGCATATCATCCTTTTTTGGTCATTTTAATCCCTAGACCAATTACTTTTGATAAACATTTTTTATACACACATAGTTTTTTTTCTTAATATCAAATCTTAAGGAATCCAAAAAATAAAATGCATTTTAAATAAAAGATTTTTTAGTTGAATCAAGAAAAGAACAAGATCCAGAATACGCATTGGCCACACAATCAAAATTAATCAACTTCTTAATTTTATTAATTAAAGACTAATTCATCAAATCTGGAATTATTTCAGAAAAATATTTTAGAGTCATTTAAAAATTGCATCCTCAGCTTTTTTTTTAAATTTAAATAAAACTTGAAACTTTTGTAATAACGGTTAAGAAAAAAAGTTTGTATTTAAAAGGGTTTACTGACTTTTCATCACCAAACTAACTACTAACCACGGAAACATAATCACTTAATCGTTTGTTCTTTTTTTGTTTTTGTTTTTCATCACGTGAACAGAAACACTTAATCACCCCGACATCTAGAACTTAAAATACCCCCCAAAATTGAATCTATTAATGTAATATTGTTAATAATTATGTTTTTAAAATTTTTAGAACGTTTGACAATTTTTGGTTATTCGCAAAAATGGGGGTGGCTTTTTAGATCTAGATACCTAGATGATTAAAATTCTCGGAGTGATTAAGCGTTCACATGATGAGAAAAAAACATGTGATTAAAAGTCAAGTGATTAATAATAGTTTGGTGATGAAACGTCGAGTGATCAAACAAAACTCCGTAACCGTACACACACACACCAAATTAATGAAAACAAGCAACAAAACAAGTATTTTGGGTGAAGTAAAGTAAATTGAAATGAAATATTTGAAATACAAGTTTCGATTCTTTAATTTCAAATAAACCAAAACCACCTTCTTTAATTTTTAAAGACAATCTGAATGAGTGATTATTCAACAGGTTGGATTGAACGACAAACGATGGCTGGGATTGAACCCTGACCCTCCAGAATTAAATTTGAGTTTTTAAGTTACGAAGATTACTATACGACGAAAAGTTTACAATTCATAATTTTCCAAAATTATTTTAATTCTAATCAGTTTTCGTTATTTTCATTTCTATTTATGTATTATAGATTCAAAAGAAAATACTTTTTTAACTCCGCAAAAATGTTATGACAATCAAAAACAGCTTTATAAACAAAAAGGTTTTAAAATTAAATTTAATACCTTTTTAAGTTTTTGACAGAATATTTTTTATTTTAAGTAATGTGCTTCTCCAGGGGTTAAAGATAATTTTAGATATCGACAAATTTGGACAAAATAAAATGTTTTTTTGTTTAAAAAAAAAAAACTCATTTGTTTATAAACTGTCTTTAACATCGTTTTGTTGTGTTGTTCTTTTTTTGTACTTTTGCAATAAAAAAATCTATTATATCTAAACTATTACTTAAAACTCTTTTTATTCATTTGCATTTTTTTTTTAAAGAAGTTTATATTAATTTAATTACTTAGAAAAATTTAATTATTTTTAAATGAATTTTAAAGCCACTTTTTGTTTGGTTTGGACACTGACCTGGTCACGTGACACACCAACCTAGAAAAAAGAAATGCCGAACTTTGGTACGTTGCTCTCCATTCATAAAAACGAAGAAAAACTACTAAACGACAAGGAAGGGTTAAATGGGGATCGTGTTTACTTACAAGCATTATTTGTGGTTCCTGGCTGACAATGCGTTGGGTCGATTTCCCAGAGAGGGCTCTCGTCATTTTGGTCTGCATGCCGAAGAACGTGCACAGAAGCCGCCATTGTTGTTATTACATTAAAGCGACACCAAGCGGCCAATTGGGATTTTTCAAACAAGATATTTTAAGTAGCAAATAACTTTCTTTCACTTCTTTCTTTTCTTTTCTGTCTCTCTCTCTCCTTCTCTCTCTCTCTCTCTTTCTCTCTCTACCTCTATTTTTCCTTTCTTTCTCTCTCTTCATTCATTCTTTCTTTGTCTCTCTCCATTCTTTCTTTATCTCTCTTTTTCTTTCTTTCTTTCTTTTTCTCTCTCTCTCTTCATTCATTCTCTCTTTTCTCACTTTATTTATCCCTTTTCTTTCATTTTTCATTCTTTCTTTCTCTTCTTTCTTTTTTTTTGTTCTCCTTTTTTATTTTATTTTTTATCTTTCTCCTGGTTTTTCTTTCTATTCTTTTATTTCTTCGTTCTTTCTCTTCTTTCTTTCTTTTTTTCTTTCTATCTTTCATTTACTTGCGTTTTAGGGGTTCCTTTTTTACCTTCTCCCGATTACCTTTTCCATTCTTTCTTATCTTTCTTTATTTTTTCCTTCTTTATTTCTTTCTTTCTTTGGTTCTCTTACTCTCTGTGTCTATCCTAATTCCCTTTCTTTTGATTTTTTTTTCAACTTTGTCTCTCTTTATCTACCCCTCTCTCTTCATTTCTTTCCTATTCCTTTTTTCTTTCTTTCCCTTCTGACTTTATTTCTTTGTTTCTTTTTTCTCCTTTTTATTTTTAAGTTGATTATCTTTTTCTTTCCTTTCTTTCTTTTTTTCTTTATTTCTCTTCTTTTTTGGGATTCCTATTCAACTTTCTTTATTTTTTCTACGCATTCAAGACATTATCTTTTTCACTCTCTTCTCCTCCCTATATGAATTGGATGTCCCTGTCGCGTCCTTCAATAAAAAAAAAACTAATTATATAGAATCCCCCTCTCTCTCTCTCTTTCTCTCTCTCTCTCTCTCTCCTTGACCAAAGAGAACGAAGAGAATACAGTACTTCTTTAGCATCCAAACCAAGAACACATGTCTACTGCTAGTGGACACAGCCACTGAACTCAAAGTAAGTACTCGTGCAAGTATGTAAAGTTAAGAAAAATAAAGATATTTCTTTTAAAGGTTAATATTTGTATTCCCCTTTTTATTCAAACAACACCTCAACATTATTACAATTACTTTCTTGCTTGCTTTCTTCTTTTAAGAAAATTATGATTTTCTAGTTAATCCTAAAAATTAATTATTTTGGTAGTTTTTTTTGTTGTTGTTTTTTTTTGTTTTTTTTTTTTTGTTTTTTTTTTTTTTGCATTACCAAAGATCTGTGAAACCAAGGAGCCTTGTAGCATCTGGGGAGCTTTTCGGGTGATGAGAAGTCGGTAAACCAAAAAATACACACTGTCATTTCGACCCTATTATATTTTTAATAGAACGGCTCTCTGAGTGACAACTTGGTAATATTACGAAGTCAGGGTACAAAGGTAGAGGTTGAAATATAGTTTGTTGTGTGTCTTCTTTTGTCTTAAGTCGCTAGGGCCGATATCATGATGTATCGTTTTTTTAGGGTCTAAACTTTAGACCCTAAAATTTGGTTTCATTCATTAATCCTTTAGACTCTAAAGGATTAATGGAACCAAATTCTGTTTGAAAAGTTACGGAAAATTTTTTCTTATGTTTTATACATTAATACAATATTTTTTAAATATCAATCATTTTTTACAGTCCATTTAAAGTTTTGGGATTGTTTTTCAATGTCATAATTATTACGGTAAGATTTTTTTTTTCTTTATAGTCAAAAAGAAGAGTTGTTTCCCTTCGATCAATTTTATTGAATTCTGGTTTACAATTAACTACGTATAAACAGATTGAAGGGAGATAACTCGAGGCAAACTCATTTTATTTATGATTTCTTATCAAACTTTATCGCTCTTTTCAATTTCTTGTTTTATTAACTTATTTAAATATTAGTCTAATTAATTAACAAGGCTGTCTGTGACTGTATGTCTTTATTGAAGAATATTCTTATCATAGAGTTGACTATATTGCGATTTTATCATTTCTTTTAATTCTATATTTAGCCCTTCACGACCGACACACGGTCTCGGTCCTATAATAATACGAAAAGTTGATGGAGAATATTCAGGGCCGTGGGCCGTGCTTAGGGCCACTGCAGACGGCAGACCCCCGTAATTGCAGGGGTGTGCAAGATCCCTACGGGCTGCAATGCTTTAGTCATGCAAAAAATTACCCCAAAACACCGTTACGAATAATTATAAAATCATTATCACACTTGAAATACACATCTATACAATCCATCTCTCTTTTTTACTATCTGTCTCTATAGTCGATGGCTCCAATATGTGGAGAGGGTGCATCTTGTCTTTTGGGAATAAAGGGGCTGCAAGATGCATTCCGTGTCGGGGCCGCTATGTGGATAAGCACGGCACTGAGAAAATTGTTTCCAATTTGCTTGCTTTTAGTTTAAATGAAGAGTTTTGATCATTCGTTAAAGGGAGAGATTTTTAAGAAGAGGAATGAATTAAAGCATTCAGAGATATACAGAAACAAGGTTGATATGCCGTAAAACACTAGCAAACAAATGAACAAACAAAAATTACACAAAAAATTGGTTATTTTTATTGATTTATTTTTTATTATTTTTTATTTTATTTTTCATCTTTATTTTCATTTTTTTTTTTGTTATTAGATTTTTTGATTTTTTAAACTTTACTTTCTCAACGTCTAATATTCCTCGCATTCTTCTTCTTCTGGGTATATATCGATGGTATCAAATCCAACTTCCTCGTAGTCCTTCTCCAAGGAGGCAAGGTCCTCTCTAGCCTCAGAGAATTCGCCTTCTTCCATCCCTTCACCAACGTACCAGTGGACAAAGGCCCGCTTCGCATACATCAAGTCAAATTTATAATCCAGACGGGCCCAGGCTTCAGCAATGGCTGTTGTGTTACTTAACATACAAACCGCTCGCTGGACGGGGGCCAAGTCTCCCCCAGGAACCATCGTCGGGGGTTGGTAATTAATTCCTACCTTGTAACCAGTCGGACACCAATCTACAAACTGGATGGACCTCTTGGTTTTAATAGTGGCAATCGCTGCGTTGACGTCTTTCGGGACGACATCTCCCCGGTACAACATGCAGCAGGCCATGTACTTTCCGTGCCGGGGATCGCATTTGACCATTTGGTTGGCCGGTTCAAAACAAGCGTTGGTAATCTCTGCAACGGTCATCTGCTCGTGGTTCGCCTTGTCAGCTGAGAGGATCGGAGCATAAGTTACCAACGGAAAATGGATCCTCGGGTAAGGGACTAAATTCGTCTGGAATTCAGTCAGGTCGACGTTAAGGGCACCGTCAAAGCGTAGAGAGGCCGTGATGGAACTCACAACTTGTGCAATTAGCCGGTTTAGGTTCTGATACGTTGGTCTCTCGATATCCAGATTCCGCCGACAAATGTCGTAGATGGCTTCATTGTCCACCATGAAAGAACAGTCCGAGTGCTCTAGGGTCGTGTGGGTTGTCAGGATCGAATTGTACGGTTCTACAACGGCTGTGGCCACCTGAGGAGCCGGGTAAATTGAAAACTCAAGTTTGGATTTCTTTCCATAATCCACGCTAAGCCTTTCCATCAAGAGAGAGGTGAAGCCGCTACCTGTACCGCCACCAAAGCTGTGGAAAATGAGGAAGCCTTGTAAGCCATTGCATTGGTCGGTCAGCTTACGGACTCTGTCCAAAACGACATCAACAATTTCCTTTCCGATGGTGTAATGACCCCTTGCGTAATTGTTGGCCGCATCTTCTTTGCCGGTTATCAATTGTTCCGGGTGAAATAATTGGCGATATTTGCCTAAACGGATTTGATCTGAAAATAAAGACAAAAAAAAAACATATTCATAAATAATGGTAAAAACTCGGACTATGGAATCGTATTACGCTATTTCAAATCCCAGTCCATCTACCTTTAGCTGCCTTAGGCGGATGGGGCTCGTTTATCCGGGAGAGAGTCTCATCTAGGTGAAGAGCAACACTGATCACCAAAGCCTAAGATCGAGACTGGTCAATAGTTAGATGGTTGACGATTTAAGAACACCAGGTACCGTATCTTGTGCTGGGGTGGAAAATACCCTGGTTAGTGTCTGGGGGCGCGATGAAACTCCCAGTTAGATGCACCCTGTGTCTTTGGCTAGACAGGCATCTATACATGCACCTGGTGAAGCCGCTTGTGAAGTTCGAATTCCCACGAAAGTCGCCACTGAATCCTGTGTATGTGTTTAGTGGTTGAGCCAGCTAAACCTCTAGAGGTTAGTACACTGACATACACACGCAGTCGGTGACAGATTTTTGTTCCTTATGTACGTCCATATTTTTAAGGCTCCGTCATTCAAATTGTCTGTGCATAGACCGATTGTTAAACGAGGTCAATGCACCTAATTTTCGCTACAAAATCACTTCATGTCTTCCCTTACGGACAGTCCATTTTTACTTTCACTTGTAAAGATAGAAATATCCACCTAGGGACGTCCACTTAGCCTAGTGCAGGGTTGTCCAAAGTCTAGCCCGCGGGCCACATTTGGCCCGCGGCCTCCTTCAATGCGGTCCGCAGCCTCTTCTAAAAAACTTTTTAAAATTAGTATTATTTAGACATCTATTGAGTTATTTCGAAAAAAGTTTTTTTTTTACTAAACTTTATTTAAGTTTGAATTGAAATATTATTTATCCAAAATGTAGGCACACCCACCTCACTGAATTTTAAGTAAACTGTACCGTTTTACGTACTTCCTTAAATATTTTTTACGAATAAAT
>JAUZSX010351561.1:0-10101 GCA_034780655.1 Idiosepius hallami
CTTTTTTCTAGGGAATATTGTTTTTAAAAAAGAATATGCTTTTATTTCTCGGGAATATTCTTTTTTTAAAGAATATGATTTCTGTTAAAAGCATATTCTATTTATTTTTTTCAGAATATGCTTTTAACAAAAAGCATTTTTAAAAAGAATATTATTTTGTAAAAAGAATATTCTTTTTTGAAAAAGTATGTTTTTTTGTTAAATGAATATTCTTATTTTAAAAAGAATATGCTTTTTGTTAAAAGAATATTCTGTATGCAAAGAATATGCTTACATAAAAAAATATTCTTATATATATTCCTTATAATAACTTGACACACTGAAATTAACAGATATTCCTATCTTCTGCTATAGTTTCGCTAATTCTGCATTAAATACTTTTATTTTCTGACTGGATTAACTGTATTATCGTAAGCACTTTCTCAAAGTTTCATAGACTTTTATTCTCTCGCTGCTTGAATAGTTTTAAAAAATGTAGACTCATTATTAATATGACACGCAGTGTATATATATATATATATTACGTAGTTCAAATCCCAGTCGAAACCATTGCATTCACCTTAAAAATGGCTTTGTGCCAAACTTGGTTAGTGCTCTGCTCACCAAGTATATATATGTGCTAAACTTGATTAGTGCTGCTCACCAAGTAAATATAATATATATATTACGTAGTTCAAATCCCAGTCAAAACCATTGCATTAACCTTAAAAATGGCCTTGTGCCAAACTTGGTTAGTGCTGCTCACCAAGTAAATATGATATATATATTACGTTATTTTTAGTACAGTGCAGTCAAGTCACGTTGGCGACATCAGTTGCCGTCAGATCACCGAAGTTAAGCAATGTGGAGCCTGGTCAGTACTTAGATTGGTGACTATTTAGAAACAACTAGGTACCATATCTGGTGCAGGGACATGGTTAGTATCATGGGCGTGGTTGAACCACTGGCAACTTAGCGGTCTCGATGCAAAGTGCGCCTTGCGGTCCTTTTGTTCTAGAAAAAAGCAACTCGCACCCCATCAAACTGATTAAAAAAGAGTTAAATACAGAGACAGACAGATGAATGGATTGATCGATATATATTTATACATATAAGCGTAATAATTTGGGCAGCGACGGCGGAACATTAGTAGAAGCTCGGGCTCTGAAATCGTATTACGCGAGTTCAAATCCCAGTCAAAACCATTATATTCACCTTTAGCTGCCTCGGGCAGATGGGGCTCATTAACTTTGGAGAGCATCTCATCTAGGTGAAGGGTAACACCAAATGTAAAAGTCCTGGCTAAGAGCACGTAAAAATAGCCTTGTGCTAAACTTGGGTTGGTGCTCACCAAGTAAATATAATATCTACTGCTAAATAGAAGTTAATTAGTATAGATTGTGTGTTTGGTAGCGACAGGCTCACCTGTATCTACACCAGAAAAAAAAAACAAAGAGAAAAATGAATGAAAAAATTGAATTGTCTGCTCTATATTATTAAAAATACATCAAATAGGTACTATTTTTGTGGTTTGTTATTTTGAGGGTTTTTTGCTTTTTTTTCCTTTTTTTTTGGCTAAGACGTGCCATTTTATGATTTAATGTTTGTTTCAGATAAAAGTTCAAAATGTAGACAATCAAACCTATAGTTTTTGCAAATGAGAACTGAGAGCTACACCAAAAGGAACAAGTCACCAAAAATATATATTATATAAAAAAATATCCTATTTCACAGTCGACTTTATAAAATGGCAAATAATTTTGAATAAGTTGATAAAATGATTTTTTCATTTTCAATAAAACCTTATGTTTCATGATTAAAAAAAACACCTGCCCCATTCTGCACCACCCTGTATATATTTAAGAGTTGGTGTTAAAAAAAACTTTCAATAAAAAATATGACAAAAAGAAATGATCCTAATAGTGTTGAGAAGATGAACAAGAAGAAGAAGAAGAAGGGGAAGAAGAAGGAGTACAAGAAAAAGAAGGAGGAAGAGGAGGAGAAGAAACAGAGGAGAAAGAACAAGCAGAAAAAGAAGAATAAGATGATGGAGAAGAAGGAGAAGAAAAAGAGTTGGTGTTAAAAAGCTTTCAATAAAAAATATGACAAAAATAAAAACTGTATTCAAGTGAGTGTAGAGTATGATCCTGATATTGTTGATATGTCACTTATAAAAGAGCTAGAAATCAGCCTACAGAAATAGCTGCATTACAACAAATGCTTATATTAATGTGCTTTATGGCCAGTTGCTCAGCCATGAAGGTTTTCGGTTCTTCAGAGTTTCTATCTCTTAACCTTGACCCATGAGCTGAACCTACACAGGCTTTCAGAACAAGTGTTTCTGTATATCTAGATAATTTAATCTTTCAAATTAACAATTCTGTTTTATTTATAATTGTTTTATAATATTTGAAATTATTACAGAACCAGTGTTTCTACTTATCTTCATAATTTACTCTTTCAAATTAACAATTCTGTTTTATTTATAATTGTTTTATAATATTTGAAATTATTACAGAACCAGTGTTTCTATTTATCTTCATAATTTACCCTTTCAATTTAACAAGCCCCTTCAACTTGAAAGATACTTGTATTGAATACCTGAATATTGTCTAGAAACAAAAAGGATGGAACCAATAACACTGATCCAGTTGTAAAAGCTTGGACTCTAGAATCATAATATATAAGTTCAAATCCCAGTCAAAACCATTACAGCCTCAGGCAGATGAGACCCATTAACTTAAGGGAGTAACTTATCTAGGTGTAAGCGTGACTCTGATTCCACATATATAAGTTTTAGTCAAGTTTTGGTATATTTTGAAAGTGGAGTTTACTTGAAAATAACAATAAAGTTTAGGTGGAAATGGATCAATATTATATCATTATAACCATTATTATATCATTATAACTATAACAATATATCAATATATTGTTTAGGCCATCTATTCACTTAGGCTAATTGATCATACAATGCTCCAAGTAAATTATACTATAGATAGATGGATAGATGGGGAGGAAGAGATAAGAAAGAAAAAGAGAGAATAAGAGATTGAAGAAGAAAGAAAGAGATAAAGAGAGAGAGAGAGAGAGAGTAAAATGTGTTGAGAGAGAGAGGGAGAGAGAAAGACAATAGAAGAGAAAGAGAGAAAAAAACAGAAAGAGAAAGAAAAAGAGAGGGAAAGAGAAAGAGTCAATTATTGAATGTGAATTCATGCATAAATGCCTATGTTGATTTTCCTGGTATGAATATATATATATATATTTATATATATATCTCAAGACTTGAAATTGTATCCAGTTAAGTGGAAGCATTCAAAAACAAACGGACGAGGACACAAAAGAATAGGGGAAAAAAAACTTTGTATATAAATAAAAAATAAAAAATAAAAATATTTCCTTTTTATTTTTTTTTCTGTGGTTTGAATTCCAAGAAAATCAAGAAGCATGAAAGAAAGAAAGAAAAAAAAAAGGACAAAAAATTACACAATGTCATGGGTTTCTTGGATTATTTACAGAAAAAGGTTTCATTTTGCTTCTTTGCAGAGCCGTGCTTAGGGCCCACACAGAACCCGCAATTGCAGGATGGGCGTAAGCTCCCTAGACGCTTGGCTTCACAGATCTTTTGCAATGCAAAAAATTACCAAAATAATTAATTGTTAGGATTAATTAAAAAATCATTATCACAATTCAAATATTATATTTACTTGGTGAGCACCAACCCAAGTTTGGCACAAGGCCATTTTACGTGCTCTTACCCGGGCTTTTTACATTTGGTGTTACCCTTCACCTAGATGAACATCTCTCCCGAGTTAACGAGCCCCATCTGCCCGGGGCAGCTTAAGGGGAAAACAATGGTTTTTGATTGGGATTTGAACTCACGTAATACGATTCCAGGGCCCGAGCTTTTACCAATGCTCTAACTTCGCTGCGGTTTCGGGGTAATATCAGTCGGATGCATCAAGCATTTCAACTGACTTTCCCCTACAACCACCCTCCTTCTATCCAATGACCTTGCAAGTTAAAATCAGCATCCTAGGTTAGTGTTACTCCTTAGAGTAAGGACCGGGAATTTCAGAATATTCTGGGATTGCTAAAACTCTTTAAAAACAGACAGCATGATCCGACCCCGAACGGACCAGGAGAGATCCTCCTGTTTAACAACAACATAAGTACAGTCAAGTCACGTCGGTAACATTAGTTCCCATCAGATCACCGAAGTTAAGCAATGTTAAGTCTGTTTAGTATTCTTATGAGTGACCATTTAGGAATATCAGGTACTGTACGAGGCTAGTCGGCAGTTTGCGGTACGAACAGCCGAACGCATGAAGCATTCAAACAGAAAGGTCCCCACCTCTTCCCCAACCATGCTAAAAAACGTCTTCAACTAAAGTTATTCCCTATGGTAAGAACTGAGATTGCAAAAACTCTAACAACAGTAGACGATAAAATAAACTGTTTAGAAAATTGATATCATTTAAAATCTAAA
Organism: Idiosepius hallami; assembly: GCA_034780655.1. Taxonomy (NCBI): domain Eukaryota; kingdom Metazoa; phylum Mollusca; class Cephalopoda; family Idiosepiidae; genus Idiosepius; species Idiosepius hallami. The sequence goes on from JAUZSX010351561.1 coordinate 4,466, forward strand.
CATTGGGGAAACTACAAGTCCAAGGTGAATAAGAAAAAAGAAAGACTTAATATTAGAAATCTAAGATTTTATTCAAACTTCTATTTTCATTTTTAATGCTACATTTAATAGAAAGGACATTCCAAAAGTAATGCCTCCTATTGTTTTATGTATGAGGGTCGTTTAAAAAATAATGTCTGCTATTGTTTTATATCCAAGGTTTGTTCCAAACGTAAAGTCTCCTGTTGTTTTATATACGAAAGTTCTACCAAAAGTAATGCCTCCTATTGTTTTATATACTAGAATAGTGCAAAAATTAATGCCTCCGATTGTTTTGTATACAAGAATCATTCCAAAAGTAATGCCTCCTGTTGTTTTGTATACAAAAATCATTCCAAAAGTAATGCCTCCTATTGTTTTACATACTAGAATCGTTCCTAAAGTAATAATGCCTCCTATTGTTTTGTATTCAAGAATCGTTACAAAATTAATGCCTCCTATTGTTTTATATACAAGGGTTGTTAAAAAAGTAATGTCTCCTATTTTTTATATACAAGAATCATTCCAAAAGTAATTTCTGTTTTTGTTTTATATACGAAAATCGTTCCAAAAGTAACGTGTCATAATATCTATATATAACACGACGGGGATATATGTTTTAAGGAGGAGACAATCATTATTTGGCCGGGTCGTCAACTGGTCGGAGATAGGGAGTATGTTTTCAAAATTCCAGAAAGTCAGCAAGAAAATAGTTGTTGGTACTTACAACCTTCCTCACAACGTGGCAAGGTCTCTAGGCTTTTATTCCGGGCATCGGGTGGCGATGTTGCATGCGGGGAGAAGTCTTTTGCTGGACTCGTTCAAAACCTACCTTGTCGCGTTGTTCGACCACTGACCATCATCTCCTGTTATGAAGGAGATTGTTCTCTGTTGTCCATCTTCGTGCTGTTCACCAAAGTTTTTGGGCTGGATTATTTAACAACACGAAGACAGATATTTTCGGTTGACTGTTTTATTTAGCCATCTGTCGAACCTTCCGCAATTACAGGTAACGTTAATTTTTTTATAGTTTGTGTGACGTCAACATCGGGATAACCTGAACATTGTCAAAAGTGACCGATATTTACTCCAACCCCAGTATCGCTACATATATATACATATAGATCGTTCCAAAACTAATGCCTGCTATTGTATATATACGAAGGTTGTTAAAAAAAGTGATGCCTGTTATTGTTTATGTATGATGATCGTCTCAAAAGTATTGTTTTGTATACATGGGTCGTAATCCAGGCTCGAAGCGGTAAGGAAATATCTTCCTGCCAACAACAACAATAACAATAACAACCTAAGAACATTTGCCAAATGCAAATTCCTTTAAAAGACGTTCAATAATCAATACGCTCTAATAATTTCTCCCGCTAGAATAACTTGCAAAAGAAGAAAAATATCTAAACTCAATTCATATTATGAATAATTTACGATACGACTATCAATTTTTTCCCTAAGTTCTTTCTTGGTCCAGATTTAGTGTTGTATTATTTATGTAATTTGAGATCATTTTTTAAACCTATCTATCTATCTATCTATCTATTTATCTATCTATACATTCAGACTGTCTGCCGATTGTTTCTCATTCAGTCCGTCTTACTGTCTGTCTGTCTTTCTATATCTAATAAAGAATGTCTATCTGTCCATTTATCTATCTATCTTTCTATTTAAGGGTATGTAGAAATTCAAATAAACTAATACACAGTAAATCTTATAAAATATTTACATAATACATTTTTACCAATAATTTTTTAAATTTATTTACAGTACCACAGCTCATCTTAAAGAAATTTCTTGAAATGACTCCCATTGATATTAAAACGATATTTTCAACTGCACACCAACTTTCTGGACACCGTCTATCTATCTATCTAACAATCTATCAATCCATCTATCTATCTATCTATATTTGTCGGGTGTTGCTTTGATGTTTCTTTTTTGCTCATTTTGGTCTGTGTTTTGTTTTCAATTCATTATTTTTTTCCAAGAAACTGTCGTAGTTTTCAGATAGTGGAAAATTAAATTTTAATCTGCAGGTATATTGATACCCCAATGGCCAACGCATCCAACACATCGAGAACTCTGCTTTTTCAAGTTTGACCGCTTAGCAATTATATTTCCCTATTGTGAGACAAAACTAAGAACACTCCTAGACACATAGAGAACATGAATTTTCAAGAAAATAGGTCTACCAGTTTAGAAGTCCATAAAGAAACGAACATACACACACTCGCAAAGATACCCGTACGTCAAGTCACGTTAGAGACACTGGGTTCTGTTAAGTTAAACAACGTAGAGGCTAAAACACTGAAGTTGAATAACATAGAACTAAGATAGGTGACCACTTAGGAATAGCAGGTATTGTATGAGGCTGGTCGGCAGTTTAAGGGATGATCAGCCAAATGCATTAAGCATTCAAAGTGAAAGGCCTCGCCCTTCTAAACTGCCTCTCTCACACCGACAGACAGACCAACACTAAGGAAACGTCTTCGATGAGAGTTACCCCCTAGGGTGAGGACTGGGATCCTCAGTTTAATCTAAGATTCCGAAATACCCTGTAAAAACAGGAAGACTTTTCTAAGCCCGAACGGGTGAGGAGGTTTTCATGCTCAACAACAATCATCAACATGAGAGACAGACACACAGACGGACACACAGACATACAAAGTTACATTAAACACTAAGTTTAGGTAATTTATAATATAAAACTTTGTTTGCAGAACAACTTTATGAGATAATTGTTAGATATACGTAAAGTCCGTTTGTCGGGGATATGTTGGCTGCTGAAGTGTCAAAATAACCGCAGTTTACTAAAATAATTTTCGGCTTTCCAAAAATTCCGGCAATTTTCTTAGAAAAAATATGTTGAAATTAGAAAAAACAAAGATCTTAATTAGCACAAAAGGGGCATCAAAGCAACCCTGAAGCAAAGCTGGACTATACTTATTGTATTAGAATTACGAAAACCACAGATCAAAATGAGTACAAACGGAGCATCAAATCAACCGAAGCAATCACTGAATAAGACTGGGCAATAATTCTAGTATTAGACTTACAAAAACCACAGATCAAAATGAGTGCAAACAAAGCATAAAAGCAACCACTGAAGAAGCCTGTGGGATATTTCTAGTATTAGGATTACGAAAACCACAGATCAAAATGAGTGCAAACAAAGTATAAAAGCAACCACTGAAGAAGCCTGTGGGATATTTCTAGTATTAGAATTACGAAAACCACTTATCAAACTGAGTACAACGGAGTATCAAAGCAACCCTGAGTAAGGCCTGGAAATACTGCATGACAAAAATTTAAAAGACAATTTTTTTTAGATGAAGCTTCATAGTCTGAGACAATTTTATGGTGGCATTTTGTCCTTACCTTGGTAGTTTGTGCTCTTTTCTTACTGCGTTTCGACCATCTTCACCTATGGCCGGCCAGAGTTTTTACTTGGACAAAAATCCTGGTGAGATCGACAACAACTATTAAAGACTGTTTACTGTGGATACGGTTACACGACTCAGCATTCCTCTCTGAGGTTGTAGTTAATTACCTGAAGATGGCTAGAGGCGAGGTTGGTTGAAATGTTGGGAGAAAAGAACAAAAACCACCAAGATGAGGATAAAAATCCGTAGTAAAAATAATACTCAAAATAGAAGAAATAAAAAGGAAACCAAAATAACATGACGGGTTTAACCAAAAAATAAATTAATTAATAAATACACAAATATATAAATTAAAAAAAAAATGTTAAGAACGTTAATAAAAAGTTAATGTTCAAATAAAAAAAAAATAATTATATTTTGGGGAATATCCCTTTCTTTTTTTTTTTTACTTGTTTATTTCATTTTTTGTTCTTTGCCCTTTCTTTCTAAAGCGATGTCATAAAACCCATAAACACAATCCGAGATTTTAATGAAACACTTCAAGTTTTAAATCTTTTTTACGCGATGCTTTTAGGCTAATATCGCAATTAAAAAATTGACTTTTCTTGATTAACGAAGCACAAAAAAAAAGTTTGTGTCAAATACAACTCAAACATTGCTTGCAGCTGTATAGCTTACCACACACACGTGTACGTATAGATTCATATATGTATGTGTTATTGTAACAAACTGTATTGTTTCAGTTATTATCGCTGATGGTGTTCCGTAGTATCGAAACCACGAAGGCAGACCACCCACAGTTGAAGAACACAAGTTCTCACCGAGGGTGGTCCTCTCTACAGGCTGTGCCATTAAAAAAGAGTAATCTTTACTTCTAGCCTAAATTGTCCAGAACATTCTCGACGGATTGAGATCTAATAAGAAGAAAATTAATTAATGTATAAGTTTGGCAGTAAAACTTGAGTGAGATGGATTTTGTTCATTTTGCTATGTTTATATTAAATTTTTGGTAATTTACAAAAATGAACAAGGGGTAGTTATTCGAAAAAAAAAAAATTGATAGTTTTTCTAAATCAGATTAATTCATTAAATATTTGTTAATGAATTCCTATGTTTATATTTTTGATAATTTCCTAAAATAAGTGCTTTTACCCAGGGTTTTTACATTCAGTGTAACCCTCACCTAGATGAGGATATTAGGAAAGGTATTCAGAAAAAATGCTCATGTTTCTAAATTAGATTAACTAATCAAATAATTGGTAATGAATTGTTAGGTGGCAAAGTAGAGCATTGGTTAAAGCTTGCACTATGGAATCGTATTACCCAAGTTTATACCCCAGTCATAACCTTTCTATATACGGTTAGCTGGTCTCGGGCAAATGAGGCTCGTTAACTCGGAAGAGTAGGCGAAGAGCAATACTGATCTTAAAAGCCCGCCAAATCTCATCCAGGTTGGGGGTTGAGCATAGGGCTAGCGTCTCTTTTTTCTAAAATAAGTATACTATGGAAAAAACAAAAAATCAAATTTACTGCCCAGTGCACCACTGGGTATAACGGTTGATCAATACAATGCAGTGTTTACATTTTTGATAATTTCCAATAACGAACAAAAGAAAGTAATTCGAAAATAAATTTGATAATGTTTCCAGAATGGACATAAAGTCAGCCAGTCAGGATTACAAACAAAAAAAAGGAGCTTCGCGCGCAAGGTATGGGGGAAAAGTTTGTAAATCTGCAGGGAGGACTTCGGAACCATATGCGAACTCATCGGCGTGCAGCCAGGTTTTACAGTTGGTTTTCTTCTAAAAAGAAATACCAGTTGTCACAAATAAATGAATAAATATATACGTATATTTCATAGAAAAATTAATTAGATAAAAACAAAAAGCAAGAATATATATATTCAGGGCACATTTATTAGATAACCATTTTTTGTCAATTAGGTCTTGTTAGGGACAAAGAATTTCTTTAATATTATAAGAAATGAAATATTTTTGAAAAAAGAAAAAATTTCAAAGATATAATTAAATGCGTTTTTTGAATGAACATAAGAGTTCTAACGTCATTAAATTACGCGGGAAAATTATAAGTTTTTGAGTTGAAATGTAAATGTTACAGAAAATAGGAAAATATAGATTTCTAAATAAAGATAATAATATAAAAGAAAGAGTGAAGAAAAAGCATAAAGATATACATGTATCTAATATATATATATATATATATTTA
>JAUZSX010351582.1:0-10099 GCA_034780655.1 Idiosepius hallami
TGATTATCTCAACTCCAGATTGGCTCAGGTTATTTTTATCTATGTTTTTAGATTATACTTTTTTGAATTTTTTCATTTTTAATAATAATAATAATAATAATAATAATAATAATAATAATAATAATAATAATAATAATAATAATAAAAGCAACAACAATAATGATAACAACGGCAACAACAATAATAATAATAATGCTAATAATAATAGTTACCATTATAATAATAACAACAACAATAATGATAATGATAATAATAGTAACAATAATAATAATAATAAAATAACAAAAATAATAATAAAATAATAATAATAATAATAATAATGATAATAATAATAGTAACATTAACAACAACAACAATAATAATAATAATAATAATAATAATAATAATAATAATAATAATAATAATAATAAAATCAATGAAAACCCCTAACAATAATAGAATTAACAATAACGGCAATAATGACGTTGATAATTGATTTCTCAAAGGTCCTTTTGGCACAATAAGATCATTTCCAAAAACAAAAAAAAAACAAAAAAATAAAATAAAATAATAATAAAAATAAAAATAATAAAAAATAATTCAAAAAAACCAAATGAAAATAAACAAATTAAAAACTAATAAAAATAAACAAATTTAAGGTTTCAATATAATTGTTTGATTGTTTATTTTGTTTTACGGCATATCAACGTTTTTGTTCATTTTATGCCAAATAGAGTCATTTGTGATAAACGTTTATTTGTCTACACACAGTTTTATGATTAATATAATACGCACTTTTTAACCCACAGCTAGAGGGAATTTAGGGATTAGAGTATAGAAGTATCACAAAGATGATAATGAAATTATAGCAGTTTACATTTCCTAAGAGTAATAATCCAAATATAAAGATTAATAGAACACTGGAATTCGAACTCGTGTCTTATGGTTCCAAAACTCTGGTGCCTATACACTGCTCTGATTTGACTTATTTCAATACAGACTCATAAGCGTGACTAAACCTTCTTATGTTTTTGGAAATATGATTTCCTTGGGCATTGATTGAGCTTAATCCTTTGGATCGTAAGAAGCCAATATATCGGCCCTGAAAACATAAGGCAAAAGAAGACACATCAATATTTTGGTACTACTTGGTAATTTTGACAACTCAGGGTTCAAAGATTTAATATGTTCCTCTAATATAACGAATCTAAGTGACTACTTGATAATTTTGACAACTCAGGGTTCAAAGGTTTTATATGTTTCTTTAATATAATAAATCTGAGTGACTACTTGATAATTTTGACAACTCAGGGTTCAAAGGTTTAATATGTTCCTCTAATATAATGAATCTGAGTGACTACTTGATAATTTTGACAACTCAGGATTCAAAGGTTTAATATGTTCCTCTAATATAATGAATTTGAGTGACTACTTGGTAATTTTGACAACCCAGGGTTCAAGGGATTAATTGTTCTTAATAAGGCAAAATATATTCAAGATGTAAATTCCTTCTAATGCCAAACCAGATTTAAGATTTATATTCTATTTATATTCTATTTAACGCTACCGTAGATTTAAGATGGAAATCACCTAAAATGCCAAAGTAGATTTAAAAAGTTGCCGAAAACTTCTTGGTAGATTTCAGATCTAAGTTTCCTAATATGCCAAATAGATTTAAGATATAAGTGTTCACAGTTAATTTTTTTCTTACCCAAAACTATATAAATATCTATAGACGATTTAAATACATCTATTTTAAAGATAATTGGTGTTAGTCTTAATTCGAATAATTTTCTTTATATTATTCAAAGAATAAGACAATAAAGGTTTAAGAAGTATAATATAATGAATTTGAGTGACTACTTGGTAATTTTGACAACCCAGGGTTCAAGGGTTTATTAATAATATTATTATTAATAATATTCATTATTTTTTTACCCTAAGAAGTGGATATCGTTTAACAGTAATCTTTTATTACAAAGATTACTGTTAATTATTATTTCTTATTATCATCATTTTATTAAAATACATAATTAAGTCAGGAAAATGGTCATACTAGATTTCGGGGGACGAACTAAAAATAATAATAATCTTTTATTTGATCAAGCACCATACACTCACTTGCAGCTCCTTTACCCCAAAAAAGGCAACTTGCACACTTACAACATATTACGTAAATCTCAACATATATATTATCATATTTTATTGAGTTAATTTCTTCTTAAGTATTCAAGGATTCGGTCACCTCATCGTACTTTTGTTTACATTTTGATCTTACAAAACTACGGTTTTTATAGACATATATTATTATAATTATCAATGAAATTATATTTCCGACAATATTTTTAAATGAACCATATTAATTATAAATATAATTTATGTAAACTAGCTACTTCAGCATCTAGGGGAGAGAATATGTATGCAGCTTAGCTGCTCGTATGATAATTTAACTTTTATTCTTCAGGATAGTGAACCCCTATTCAAGGACACAACAGTTGTTAAATGAACACTGTGAATTTAGACTTTTTTAAAAACTTCTGTTTAAATTATCTCCCTTTAGTTCTTCGCTCTCTTTTTATAAAAATCATTTTTTATTCCTTTTATTTTATTCTGTTTAAAAAATTTTAACTACCGTGTGATTTCCATGGGTTCTGCTAGTTTTAATGAATACTAGAAGTATTGCCAGTCAGTGGGGACTTGCCCTTAAGATAATTAGGAAAGCCCATCATCTAGGAAGACACTCAATGCTTTTTTTAAAAAATGCTTCATGTTTAAAAATTATTTTTTCTTTAATTTCAAAAACACTTTCCAGTTATTTATTTATACTTAATTCAAAAACGCTTCTTAGTATCTTCTCTATGTTTTTAAAAAAAGAAAATTTAAGCAACAATCTACACTCCAAAGTTGCTAAAAAGATTTATACAGTCAAGTCGTGTTAGAGACTCCGGTTCCCGTCAGATCACCAAAGTTAAGCAATCTCGTGCCTGTTCATCAGATAGATGGGTGACTATTTAATAGTAACAGTATTCACAGTTTAATTTTATGTTTTCTTCTGGAAAAGTAGCATTTGCTCGATCTAGCCACACGCACGGTGCTCATAAACCAGAAATACAGGTGCAACAGTCTCCACATGTTAAAAGACATCATGCGCAGGCGTCCTCCTGAAAGGGTCCACAGGGCCAAAATTGAGGGTAGTCATATTCGACCACAAGTGACCGCTGATAATTTAGATTCTACTCAACAACAACAATAACAACAAATCAATTCACAATAAACCATATTTACTAAAAAAAAAAAATTTTGCCAACTTAAAAGACGATTTCCTTCTGAATTTAAAGGCAGACATTTTTTGTGAAAAAAAAATGGAAACAGAAAAAATGGAGGGTTTTTTTTTTTGTTTTTGTTTTTTTTTAATATTTGAAGAAACTAATGTTTGTTCTGATCTGCTTCATGCTTTGCAACATTGCTCGCCTTCTTTCCCCCCTCTTGGAGAATGCATCCTGAGGGCCCTGGACTCACAAAATAGAACTTGCACCTTCCCCATTCCCTACAGAGACATTTATCAAAGATTAAAGAAACACTGAAACAACCTGGGTTTTCAAACGTCCCATTTCTCATATAAATTGATATTTGAACAAAAGAAAGGAGAAATTTTTGTTTTTTGAACAAAATCCAAATGATGTACAGGTCATTGCAGAAATAGAAAATGAGTGAAATATGCAATGAGAGAAAGGATTTTAATTTCAAATATTGATGTTTAATTGATCATAATATAAACTGAAAGTTTAGAAATATTTTATGATAGAAAGGGTTAAAAATGGACATTTTTGACTGACTTGGATTAAAAATGTTTTTTTTTTATTTCTTGGACTGGAAATGGATTTGGATTTCAATATTAATGTAGGAAAGAAACGAGTTTTTGGGTTGTTTAAAAAATGGAATGGAAATTCTTAATGTAGTGCCACAAACGGAAAGTAACTGTTAATCAACTTAATGTTTTAATGAAAACACCAAAAAGAATATCTAAACAAAACAATTTTTATTAACAAACAAGAGAAGAAAGTAAGCAATACAACAAACTGTCAATTTCTTTAAAAAATGAACAAAACGTTTTTAACAAAAGAAGGTAATACAACAACTGTCAATTTTTTTTCTTTTATGAACAAAATCAAAATCTAATTAATTATTGGGTCTTTATAACTCTTTCCAAACTCAATGGAAAATTTGTAGAGAATTTTACTGCTTACTTAGTTTACACTTCCTATTTCCGTTTGTGGCACGACATTAAGAATATTTATTCCATTCGTTCTTCTCCTGCATTAATACCTGGATTTCGAACAAATTATTTTTTGAATTTGGTTCCTGAATGGATTAAATTTGAGAACTAAGTTACCACAGTTTATAAGAATTATTAAATATTGTTTAAAGACAACATTGATCTTAAGTTACAGATCAGAAAATAGTCAAAAATTAAAATGATGGTCTCTTTTTTTTTTAATCTTTTGAGATGAAGCTTTATTATCTGTATATCCAATTTTCCAAACTGTTATTCTCATTTTGACTGTCACCTCTCTGGGCCTGAGGTGCAATGGAGAGAGGTGTTGAATCTCCACAGTTCTTGGTAAGCATTGTCTCAAGGTAGCTGTTTCAATCCTACCCAAAGGCAGTATTCTTACCTAAAGCATTTTGAATCCCAAGGGAACTTATGGCCCAATGGCACTCCTCCAAGGGACCTGGCTCTGGCTGGTCCTTTCCAGCTCAGCCCTTATCATTCAGTCCTGGTCTTGGCCTCAATACTTCTTTTCCAGGACTACCTCAGGCCACCAACTCTTGCCTTGTGGATTCCATTTAAGGGCCTGCCTGGTGATGTTACGCACAGGCTTCCATAAGGTGTGGACAATCCAATTCTATTTTCGCTTTTTAATCTCTTGTGCCATTGATACTTGGTTTGTTCTGTCCCAAGTAATATTAGTTTATCTAATGTTAAGAATGTTTCACATTGCAATCCTGTCATGGTTAATTCCCCTGAAGAAGGACAGAGGATTACTTGGCTGAAACATGATGAAAACAATGATAAAGATGAGGACAATAGTCTGAAAAAATGGATATTTCTAGAAATTATTTTTGGCTTGAAATTGAAAAATTAACTTATTTATAAACTCCAAAATTTATGCCTTCTTTTATTATTCCACTTAAAAGAATCAGACGGGATTGCAAATTACATTGTTGTAATGATTGAACTTCTGCGTTCATGACCTGAAATATTCATCTCTGTTGCAGATATTGAGAGTGTAAGACTCTAAGAAAACAATGAACGGATCTGAGGGGATTGCAAATTGCATTGTTATGATGATTAAACTTATGCATTCATCACCTGAAAGTTTCATCTTTCTGTTGGAGATATTGACAGTGTGAGACTCTAAGAAAGCAATGAATGGATGAGAGGGGATTGCAAATTGCATTGTTATGATGATTAAACTTATGCATTCATCACCTGAAAGTTTCATCTCTCTCTTGCAGAGTTGGTGGGAGAAGCTAAGAAAAATCAATTTAGAAGCACAAAAGGTCACTCATTTTAATGGCACCATGCTTATCTTTATAGCTCTGCAACTTTAAAAATTAGGAGGCATTACTTTTGGAACAACCAAATATGTATCTTTTTTTCTCCTAATTTTACAAAGAATTAATGTTTTTTTAAATGAAACCTTAATTAAAGAAGAGTTGGTGTTGAAATGAAATGACAAAACCCCTTTTTTCTGTTCTGCTAAATTCTGGAAGTTGCCTTTAGACTTAGAAGGAAAAAAGTCAAATGAGTTGGCGTTTAACAAAGTTGTAGGGTTGGGTGAAACTGAGGAAATACACAAATCCCTAAAGAAAAGTTTTTTTTTTAATGTCTCTCAAGCCCTACCCATCAACCCAAACCCATCTCACCCCCTTAAGATGCCAGACGCATTGTTACACCATAAGACAATTTTAAAATTCATACATTTTTAAAGAAAAGAATTTTTTTCATTTTTGAAATTAATGAAAAATATTTGTTATAAATTTTTGCATGAATTTTTTTTATTTTGAATTTAAAACACGAAAAATTAAACAAAAAAACAAACAAAGATCAAAAAATCGATAGAAAATAAAGAAATTATTAATACAAACCTTAAATAACAAAAGCTTTAGCACTAAAGGGGGTCATCCTTTTCTCATCTTTCTTTTCTTTCCCTCTCTTTTCTTCTTCTATCCACTCTTGAAGATAACACCTTTTTAGATACAAAATTTTAAAAACCTTGATTTTATTTTAAGGAATTTGTTTAGAATTTCTCTGTTTTTTCATTTAAAATTTTTCCAAATTCACACAAAAGTCAATTATGAAAAATATTTGGTTCAGTTGGTGCGGACAATGGAACCCATAAAATAGATGTAGAAAATAATCAAGCTTCACCTCAAGGATTGTTAACCCTTCCGATCCTAAAGGGGCGATATATCGGCCTTAGTAACCAAAGGAAAAAAAAAAGACACACTGACATTTCGACTCTAATATGTTTCTTTCATAGAACGGTTTTGAGTGACTACTTGGTAATATTGCTACGACAGGGTCCAAAGTTAGAGGTTGATATATCTTTGTGTGAGTATCTTCTTTTGTCTCAAGTCGCCAGGGCTGTTATATCAGTTCTTTAGGGCTCTGAGTGACTACTTGATAATATTGCTAAGTCAGGGTCCGAAGGTGGAGGTTGAAATATTGTTGTGTGTGTGTTCTTTTGCCTTAAGATTCCAAGGCCGATATATCAGTTCTTTAGGGTTTAAAGAGTTAATGTAACAAAAATATGCATAAGGACAACAGATATCTCAAATAAAGTCGAGATTTTTTAAATTTTGGCTCTAAAATGTACCATTTTCAAGGGTGGATAGAAAAAGAAAAGAAAGATGAGAAAAGGATGACCCCCTTTAGTGCTAAAACTTTTGTTATTTAAGGTTTTTTTATCAATAATTTCTTTATTTTCTATCAATTTGTTTTTTTGTTTCATTTTTTGTTTTAAATTCCAAATAAAAAAATTCATGCAAAAATTTTTATAACAAAATTTTTTATTAATTTTAAAAATGAAAAAAATTCTTTTTTTCAAAAATACAGAAATTTTGAAATTGTCTATTGGTGTAAGAATGCGTCTGTCAGCTTAAGGGCTGTGATCTGGTGGAGGTGGTGGGGAGGGACAAACTGCTGGGGAGACAAAAAAAACAACCCCCACCCCCCGTAAAAAAACACTGACATTTTTTTCAAATTTTTTAATCTTGATGTTGAATATATTTTTCATATCTGTGTTTCGTGTCATTAAAATGAAATTTTTTTATTTTCTTTTTCATCCAAAATAGAACAAAAAACAAAACAAAAAATTGTATCTAATTTAAAGACTTTTTTTTACCTGTTCTCATATTCTTCATCTAGTTTCATTTTTTTTTTTCTCATTTTTACAAAATTTTTTGTTGATTCAGAGTCATTTGCGATGTTAATAATTTTACGAAAGATTAGCCCAAAAAAATATGGTTAAAGAAAATGTAAAAAGGAGAGAAGAAGAAGAAAGAGAAGAAGAGAAAGGAGAAGAAGAGAAAGAAGAAGAAGAAGAAGACAGAGAAGAAGAAGAAGAGGATTTGGGGTTGTAAGAAATTGCAATGAATTTTGATTTTTATAAAACTTTCTTGAGATTTTTATATTTTTTCATTGAATAAAATTGAAAGTAAAGTGTAGATTACCTCCCTTTGTTTACACGTGATGAAAAGGAGAGATAACTGTATCCAAACACACACACACACACACATACATGATGAGAGCAGGCACATAATTGCCACCTCAAGACTCGTCTCCTGCATGAGACTTACCTCTGTAAGTCCATCAAGTGATCAGCAGCTGACCTACAGGGACAGTGACAAACATGGCACACAAAAGTCAAAATCTTGACAGGATTGATCAGAGCCAGATGAGGAACACTGTTTTTGTGAACAGCCATTTGTCTCCTCAATCCAGGTAAATTCTCTTATGCCTTACTGCACACAACACATATAGTGCTCTAGGGTTGCTGCAGAACATTGGATAAAGATGGTCTATCATATCAACAAGGTCACTGGGGCGGTCAGCGTGGACCAGTGGATAGGCAACCAGACTTCGGAACCGTAGTACTCGGGTTTGAATACAAGTTGTTCTGTCTACATTGACATGTCGACTAATACCCTTGGGAAAGGTATGGATCCCCATATTCCCTCCAGCTATGGTCAACGTGGCCCAGTGGGTAGGCAGTTGCACTTCAGAACTGTAGTATGCATATTCGAATTCAAGTTGTTCCGTCTATGTTGACATGTCGACTAATACTCTTGGGAAATGTATGAATCCCCATCTTCCCTCCAGCTATGGATTAAATAGAGCAACTTGTGTTATTAAAAATAAAACTGTGTGTGTATAAAAATAACGTTTATCATAAGTAATTGTTCTCGGCATTAAAATGACACAAAAAGGTTGATATGCCGTTAAACACAAAACAAACAAACAAACAAACCAAGCTCACACCCTAGATAATCAAGAACAAGCTTTTGCCTAAAGCTATGGGGATAATAACAACAGACATACAACCATGAGTTCAAGAGTGCTTGACCAAATTTCTTTGATAACATTTATATAAAACCAATAAAAACAACAAATTATTTTTGATAATTCTTCTCCAAATGCTTTTTTAATAGTATTTTTTTTCTTTTTTAGTTATGAATATTTCTATTAAACCTTTATGAAAATATTCTCAAGTAAATCCTCTCTAATCTAATCTATTATTAAGCATTAATAAAATGATAATCTTGTTTAATCTGAACTTAGGAATAATTCTTTGAATAAAAGACATTTTGAAAAAAAAAGAAAATAAAAAGATTATTTCTTTAAATTGTGGCTTTGAAAATTGCAATATGGTATGTTCCATTTCTTCTTCTTTTTTTCATTTTTTTTCTTTTTCCTTTCTCCTTCTTCTTCTTTCTTTTTTTCTTCTTCTTTCTTTCTCTTTTCATCTTCTTCTTCTTCCACATTTTCTTTGCTTTCTTCTTCTTTTTCTCCTTCTTTTTTTCTTTCTTCTTCTCCATTCTTCTTCTCCTTTCCTCTTCTCTTTCTTCTCCATTCTTCTTCTCCTTTCCTCTTCTCTTTCTTCTTCTCCATTCTTCTTCTCCTTTCCTCTTCTCTTTCTTCTTCTTCTTCTCCATTCCCCCCCACCCCAACCAGTCCAATCATAATTCAAATTTTTGTTGTTAATGTTGTTGTTGTTGTAAAATAAAATAATTCTTCAAATTCTTTTTGGGTTTCTCTTTTCTTTAACTCGTTTTTGTTTTTTTTACGACCGACCCCCTCCAGCCTCCCCCCTCCGCCAACATCGTATTTATTTCATTGGAACTCCCTCCCTCCCTCCCTCCCAACTTGACTTCAATGACACAACATCAAAAAAAGAAAAAAGGAAATAGAAAAAATGAAACAAAATAATCAAAATCATTTTTGTTTACAATTTCATAAGGGGCAGTCCGCTTGGCTCAGTAGATAGTCAATCGGACTATGAAACCGTAGAAAACAGAGTTTGAACTAACTTGTTCCGTTTACGTTGACATGTCCACTAATACCCTTAGGAAAGGTATGAATCCCCATCTTCCCTCCAGCTATAAATTAAATAGTGCAACTTATGTTATTAAAAAACATATGTTGATTTTAAACACAAGTGTCAAATTCTGGTCCACAAAATAATTCGATTTGGCCTGGAAGGAAATTTCAAATTAGATTTTATTTAATCTGCCATTAACGTATTCTATTATCATTTTTAATAACTCAATTTTGCACTCCTTCTGCATTTTTAAATTCGATAAGTTTTGCTTTTTTAACATTTATTATTAAATCAAAACTTGTTTGGGTTGATATTTTGTTCAACTTGGTCTGTGGCTTTGTTTAATTTCAAATTTTGGGCCCAGTGTCATTTTAAATTTGATATCCTTCATATAAAATATTTAAATCATGAAATTAATGGATCTGTAAGGCGAGGAAGTTAAGATTAGATGCTATGAAATTAAGAATTGAAAATTAAAATATATGAAAGTTATAAGTCTACAAAAATGGGAT
>JAUZSX010351593.1:0-10099 GCA_034780655.1 Idiosepius hallami
TGTAGCTGTTAATCCGTTTAGTGTTCAAAATTTCAAAAAGCCCTCAAAATATTTATTTTCATGGAACTAGACTTTCATAATTCGACCTTCTATTGTTTAAAAATGTTTATTTACAAAAATATTTATTTTTTATTTATTTTTATGGAACTGTGTGCAAAAATCGCTCAATTTCAGACTATCATTTATGGTTTAAATTTATATTTTTCAGCTTTTGATTAATTTGATTGCTGATTATCTGCTCTTTACAATTGAAAAAAATTTTTTTTTAATTCAGTTCTTTTTTTGTTTGCTAGTCTTTGCAGCTATAATGAATCTGTCCTTGTTTTCTTAAATGTATTTATTCAGTTGTTCTAAAACCTTTGTCACCCTTTCTTTAATGTTTAAAAGGCCACATTCTCTTAGTTTTACATAAAGTCTATCTAGATCATCTTTTGGTTATAGTGCTTTGTTGTGCATGGTCATTTATTTTCTTGTTCTTTGGTGTTAATTCTTCTTTGTCAGACTTTGCCCTAACTCCTTTAATAAGGTTTCTTAGATATAATTTCATTTGAAATTGTTTCCCTGATGTTCTTAAATCCTTGCTCATCATCTCCTATTTTTCCAATTGTTGATGGTTTCAACTTTCAGAATCTGAATGTAATTATTGTTTTTCATTTCGTTTAGTCCACATTTGGTCAATTATACATTGATTTTATTTAATACAATTTCAAAATATTTCCTTGTTTTATGTTGAGGGTTGTGCATTTCTCAATCCAAAGTTCAATACCTATTTCCTGGTTAAATATTCTTGTGGTTTTTGTTAAGGATTCCATTTTTTCTTATAGTTTTTCATTTTTATTTTTTTGAGGATTAGTACCAAGCATTACATTTCCTTTGAAACTTTGTTAGTTGAATCATTGCAGTAATGAAGAATATAGGTGATAGCAAATAACCTTAGAAAATACCACATTCAACATTAATTTCTGCAACGTGTCTCCATCCACTGTAAGTTATAGTTTCCATTTTTTCCATAGCTTTTTCTAGAAGTTTAATGAGTATGCCTGAAATTTAAACATTTTCTGACATTTAATTATTCAGGTCAGTTGTATTGAGTCAAGTGCTTTTTTGTTGTCGATCTGAGACATGTCAAATAATTAATTTTACACTGTGAAAAGGGAATTTCTTCACATTAAATGAAACAATACAATTTGATTTATTAGAAAGAATAAAGATAAAAGACTAGAAAAATTAGAAAGATTTACTTCTTTAAGCTAATTGTTCAATTTCATATCATAAGAAGTCTATCATCGAGGACGAAGAAATAACTCCAACACTTGAGAATTTCATGGTTTTGACTTGGTTGTGGTCAATAAACCCTCAACTTCCTGAAATAGTCAAACAACTCTATGGTACTGAACTAAGATCATGCACACTTGCTTCTGTTAAACCAGAAATTTCACAAGCATTGGACTCCCTCCTTGATGAGATTCAATCTGTTCAAGATATCAAAGCACTACGCACTCTGCTACTTCTTGATCTTCTTTTTCTTTCAACTGTCCAAGTTCATTCCATAATAGATTCCACCAGGTGTTGTTTTAGAATAGGGTCGATTAAAGAGGAATGGCTCTGATCTGGGAAATATATATTTATTATTTTGTCTAACCCAATAAGAATCATGTTTTAATTTCTGTTTATTATTTCTTCTCTTTTATTAAGAATCAAGTTTTAATTTCTGTTTTTTTTTAGTTTCTACAAAAATTTGCTAATGGACAAAAAACTTTGAGAAAAAAAAAACCAAATAAATTCAAAACTCAAAAAGAAAAGCAAGACATAATTTTATTTTTTTAATAAGTTATAAAAAGTAATTGCATTTTGGAATTAAAATGCATCAGTTTCAGTCCAACTTGTCTCACATTTAGGTTAATAGCTTTGGAAAAAATTGAGTTGCTTATCCTTTTCACCTGCTATGAATTAATATTCAAACAATATGAGAATGGGAGGAACCAAAATTGTTCTTTACATTAAATATTCAAAAATGTTGAAATATTTTTTTAAAAATCCTTCTAAAACAAACAATTGATAAAAATACGATGCACTTTCAACTCCTGTCTTAAATAAGGAATATTGTTTATTGGGAAGCTGAAAAATTATCATTAAAAAAACTTTTGAAAGAAATTAAAGAAGTTTGAACACAGAAAAGAAATTGGTTAGTCTAAAATCCCCCAAAATGAAGAGTTCAGTTTTTTTATTATTAAAATTGTTTTAAATGCAAAAAGGACAAGGATTAACATCTTTAATATTGAGACTACTCCACAAAAAGAAGCAAGTACAGTTAAAGAAGATTTAATTTCTTGAATCTTTCAACTGTTTTAATGTATTTTTCAAAAATAACTTTTTCAAATTTGTTTTTAAAACGATCATCAATCACACTTTCATTACGAAAAATCTCACATTGTTTTTCATTTTTGGCATTTCGATAATGATTTACTTGCGCAAAATTTTCACTTATCATTTTATTCTTTGGTTCAGTGAAGTTTTTAAAATGGTACCGACAACAATGGTTAAAAGCACTAAAGCACTTTCTGGGATTCAATATGGATTTAGGATTAAAACTGCCAGCAGATAATTTTCTAACACAACAACTCAACTTCATTTGATCCTTGCAAGGTTTCCCACAATTTTTTAAGAAGTACTTCATTCGAAACAAATACATTGGAAGTGGTGTTTCCCGACCATAAAATTCATTGATCTCTTGTAGAAGATCTTCATAATTTCTTGCATTTGTATTTGGTGTGATTATTTCATCAAAATCTATTGGGATAATATAATCTGTAGAATACATTTGCCTCAGCATGCAGTCATTGAATGCAATTGTGCCGCCAGCCTTTTGTATATTTTTTGTATAACCACTATACGGTGAAGGAGTGTAAGAAACACGCATTATACCTTCAGATTCAAACTGACGAAAGATTTGCATGGTGCTTTTTGTAGTATTACAAGGGTAGATGTTAAAAAAAGTTACACCCAAAATTTGGCTTGCCGCAACCCATTCTATAATTTGGTATGGGTCTATATGACCATAGACAATTCCAACACAGATTGAAAACTTGTGGCGTCTTTCCTTGACTGGAATATAAACTCTTAATAGATTGGATAATGGAGACTCTTTGTTGTAAGTCATTGAAATGTATGTTGGAATAATCTCTTTTTCTATTTTGCAACTATAAATGAATTGATGATATGAAACTTCTTTCCAATTCTGAGATCCCCTACCAGTTTTGATGGCTTCACATAAAGATTTAGTAACACTGATTTCATTATCTGTCCACATTATGGCATAGACGGGCGCATTACTTCTTGCTCCAACTGCAAAAACTTGTATGAAACGATTTCCATTGTGAGGGGCTCGGTCATCATAATAAGCTCCATACAAAAACACAGTTTCATTTTCAGGTGTAGTCAGGTTTTGCCAAATTTGTTTATGTTGAGAAATAAGAATGTTGTTGCGATTATATTGAGCTTCTAATTTTGAATAACCTAAAGATGATTTCAAAATTTGATTTATTGTATTTAATTTGTCTAATTGTGTCTTCAGGATGATGAGGAGGATGATACCAACTAGAATCAGCAATTTAATTATCTGTTTCAATTTTGATCTGAAAAGAAAAATACTACATTGTATATGTATATATGTATGTATGTATATATGTGTTATATATACAAATATACTAAAAATAGACATATATCAGTTTAGTCTATTCATATTGAACAATAAAATTGATAGTTTTTAAATATTTTTTCAATATAAAAATAAAGTAGGTTTTAAGTTTCAAGGAATTGCACATTTCACAAAACTTTAAACAGACTTTGAAAATAAAATGAAATTTATTTTCAGGGCTTCTACAGAAAAAGGGAATAAATTAGTTTACAAGAAAATTCATTTTAGAAAAAAAAATGGCCAAAAATATTTTGGTTAAATTTTGAATTTGATTTTTTCATCAAATTTTCTTTATTTAATTCGATTTTCAATCAATATAAAATGTATTTATTTTTTAATTTAAGAGAAAGACTATATGTTGAAATTTTTTTCTCTTTTTGATTAAAGTTGATCAGAAAAGCCACACTATTTCCACTTCTCTTTAAAACTAAAATCCAAATGTTATATTACTGCCTCAGCGAGAGTTGAATGCTGACCATCAAATAACAGACCAAAGCAGTAACAATCAACCATGGAAAAAAGTATTTGACTGATGTCTAGAGATCAGATTTATGTCAATTCAACATAAATAAATATAAAAGAGCAAGAGAGAGAAAGTAAGAGAGACAAAAAAAAAAACAGAGATCAGGAAAAGTCTATTCCAGACAATGTCCAAAACCTGCCCTGGTTGAGAGTGAATAAAGACACAACGGCACTTTTGCAGAACAACCAAATGGAGAAATTGTCCGGAATTTTTTTTTTTTTGGTTGGGGACTGGTTATAAGAGAGTAATTTGATTGGCTAATGAAATGATAACCTCTAAACCCTAAACCTTAAACCCTAGCCAATTGCTGTCTTACAACCAGTCCCAGACCAAAGAAAAAAATATTCTGACTAATTTCTCCATTTGCTTGTTCTGCAAAAGAGCCAACACAACAGCAACTAAACATAGCAGCAGCAGCATGCAGCAGTGACAAACAAGTGATCTTTCTATTCTTCTCCTGTCAGATTCATCCCCTACTGCCCCATATTTGTCTAAGAGGACTAATAGAGACCAGCTGAATCAGCACTTTTATGATAAGACTTTAAGAATGAACTGGAAAAGTGTAAACAGAGAAAGCATCAGAACACTGTAGAGTAAAATTGCTTATATTTATAGTTAAAGTGCTCAATATTAGTGATAGGGCATGTATATTAGTTAAGCAAAGACACGGAGTCAACGGTCTTCGGTGACTGTCAGTTTCTCGCCTGCACAGCCAAGGTGGAAACCTTTCGGTCTAATGACCGACCAGGTCAGAAATTTACAGTCACCGAAGGCCGTTGACTCCATGTCTTCGTATAATTAATATATATATATGTATATATATATATATATATATATATATATATATATTATTTAAGACTCATGAAAAAGAGTTTTAATTTGTGCTGATTAGCAACTTTTTTTCTGAACTCAAACTGTAAAACGATTTGCAGAACGTGACCCGAAGAATGGAAGTCCCCTCCTTCTGCTTTTCATTTCTTAAGAATGTTTCAGACAGGTCACCCACAAGTTCGGGTGGAGCATGCGCAGATCGCACACAGAAAAAAAAACAGAACTTATTCACGCTTCTCAGCAACAACACTGTTTTCTGCAAAGGCGTCTGAATAAAGAATAGCGTTTCCTGAACAAAAAGTCCAACACCGCGGGCAAAAGAACGACGCTGCTGCATTCAGTAATAATGGCCGTAGTTTAATGTCTTTTATTCAATTAATCATAAAGGAAAGTTAAAGGAACCCGGAGGCGAATTTGACTTTTCTTTTTGCAGTTAGTCATTTTTACCGACTTCAGTACGAACAAAAAAAAATTATATTATGAATTGCGAAACGCCATAAGAATGAAAACAATGTTCAAATGTTGTTGAGCAGAAACACATCTTTCAAGTTCGGGCTGAGAACCGTGCTCTGCATAACCACGTTGCGGTCCCGTCTCAGAATGCGCCTTGCAGCCCATTTACCCTAAAAATGGCAAGTTGTCCCCCCCTCAACGTACTGGAGTCATTTTTACCGACTTCAGTATGAAAAGTTTATTCTCAAAAAAAATTATATTATGAATTGCGAAACGCCATAAGAATGTATACAATGTTCAAATATTGTTGAGCAGAAACACATCTTTCAAGTTCGGGCTGAGAACAGTGCAATGATTAACCACGTTGCTGCTCCGTCACAGAATGTGCCTTGCACCCTCTTTACCCTAAAAAAAGGCAACATACTGGAGTCATTTTAACCGACTTCACTACGCACAGTTTATTCTAAAAAAAACTTATATAATGAATTGCGAAGCGCCATAAGAATATAAACAATGTTCAAATGTTGAGCAGAAACACAACTTTCATGTTCGGGCTTAGATACATGCTGTGCTGCCTCGTCACAGAATGCACCTTGCGGCTCCTTTATTCTAAAAAAATCAAGTTGTCCACCATCAACATACTAGAGCCTTCGACGATATATACATACATATACAAATAAAGAAAGAGATAAATAGAATTGATATTTTTCATTATGATAAACCTTTGCAAACTGACTTAGCATGATTAATTACTAGTCACTCAGAGCCGTTTGAATATGGGACAATTTTAGGTTGTAAATATCGATGTCATTTTTCCCTTAGGTCTTCAGGGCCAAGATATCGGCCTATATCCAAAAGATTTAATAAAAAGCGTTGACTTCATTAATCTTTTACATTCCGACTGATGAGTTGTTTTTCGCCATTCTAAGACGTTTAGTCACTCGTTTACCCTTTGAACACCAACTTATCAAAATTACCGAGTAGTCATTCAGAGTCGTTATAATAGAGGGACATATTAACTCTTTGAAACCCGACTTATCAAAATTACCAAGTAATCACTCAGAGTCGTTATATTATAGGAACATATTATTCC
The DNA here is from genome assembly GCA_034780655.1 of Idiosepius hallami. NCBI lineage: Eukaryota > Metazoa > Mollusca > Cephalopoda > Idiosepiidae > Idiosepius > Idiosepius hallami. The sequence goes on from JAUZSX010351593.1 coordinate 6,598, forward strand.
TTTGAACCCCAACTGATCAAAATTACCGAGTAGTCACTCAGTTGTTATATTAGAGGAACATGTTAAAGCTAAAATATAGGTGTATTTTTGGTCTTCTGTTGCCAGGGCCGATATATCAGCCTCTTAGGATCCAAAGCATTAAGTATAAAAAAGAGAACATATTTAATTCTTTAGATTCTAAGAGGCTGATAAATCGGCCCTGACAACATAAGGCAAAAAAAGACACAACAATATTTTGGCTTTAATATGTTCCTATAATATGATGACTCTGAGTGGCTATACTTTGTAATGGGCAGCGATAGTGGAGCATTGGTAAAAGCTCGGGCTCTGGAATCGTATTACGCGAGGTCAAATCCCAGTCAAACCATTGCATTCACCTTTAGCAGATGGGGCTCGTTAACTCGGGAGAGCATCTCATCTAGGTGAAGGGCAAAACCGAATGTAAAAACTTCGGGTAAAAGCACGTAAAAATGGCCTTGTGCCAAACTTGGGTTAGTGCTCACCAAGTAAATATCATACTCTGTAATCGGGATTCAAAGGATAAAGTCCTCTTTTCTTCAAATGTAAAGAAGGATGAGGGCTATTTAGGTACGGAATTTGCGTTAACTGTTCTTTCATCTCAGAAGTAGAAGAAGCCACTCACTACGTTCAGTCTAGTTATTGATAAATGTGCTTTAGAATTCAAAGAACGTAGTCTTTTAGCAAGTACTTTTCAAGCAGTGCTCTTACTGTCTTTCTGACCTGTGCTTTTACTGATCATGTCTGAATTACTTTATTTTACTTCAAATAGCAATTATAATCCTTTGAATCCTGACCTAGCAATGTTACCTATTTGTCAGTAAGGACCGTTTTATTAGAGGACCATACTAGGTCCAAAATATTGGTGTATCTTTTTTAGCCTTGAGTTGCTGGGGCCGATGTATCGACACTTTAGAGTCTCAAGGGTTAGCAATCTTTTCACAATCTAGATATTCAAAAATCATAAAATTAAAAAGAAAGAAATTGGTCGATTCGTAAATCTTTAAGTAAACTGATCTAATACCCTTAGAAACCTGACTTAGCAAAATACCCAAATGGTCACCCATATGCATTGTTTAAGGCCACTATATTAAGGAGGAATTCTCGGTGTACACCTTAGGACCCTGACTTATCAAAATGACCTTTTAACTCTGACTAATCAAAATTAACAAGTAGTCATTTTATTAGATAAAAAAAAAATAAAGCCAAAATATTAGAGTGTCTTCTTTTGCCGTACATTGTCAGGGCCGATATATCAGCCTCAAAGGATCCTAAGGATTAAAAAAACATTTGAAATGAAATTTGAATTATAAAATAAAACCTTTGGAATAAATTTAGAATTTAAACAAAGCTTTTGAAATGAATTTAGAATAAATAAGCTTTAGAATAAAAAAAAGCATTTATAATAAATTTAGATTTTTACAACCATTATTCATTGCTATATTCATAACGTTTCCGCCGATTAACCCTTCGGTCTTCTTCAGGTGATCCTTCCCGGGGAACCTTCTTGTAATCGGGAAATACAGAATTTCGAACTCAACCCTTTATTCAAACTACGGGGGTAGCCTGCTCTCGTTCTGTTAACTATGCCCTATTCTTGGAATTTTGTGATTACTGCCTTTGGGTGGGATTGAAACCTTAACCTTACGAAAAAGCAATAAATTTAGAATTAAGAAAAGTATTTTAATAAAATTTAGTATAAAAAGCATTAATTTTTTGATTACTGCTCTTGGGTGGGATTGAAACCTTAACCTTACGAAAAAGCAATAAATTTAGAATTAAGAAAAGCCTTTTAATGAAATTTAGTATAAAAAGCATTAATTTTGTGATTACCGCCCTTGGGTGGGATTGAAACCTTAACTTTACGAAAAAGCAATATATTTAGAATTAAGAAAAGCCTTTTAATGAAATTTAGTATAAAAAGCATTAATTTTGTGATTACCGCCCTTTGGTGGGATTGAAACCTTAACCTTTCGAAAAAGCCATAAATTTAGAATTACGAAAAGCATTTTAATGAAATTTAGTATAAAAAGCATTAATTTTGTGATTACTGCTCTTGGGTGGGATTGAAACCTTAACCTTACGAAAAAGCAATAAATTTAGAATTATGAAAAGCATTTTAATGAAATTTACTATAAAAAGCATTAACTGGCTTCCTATGCTATATATTTCTTTGATTACCTTAGTAGAAAGTCAGGCAATACTTCTGATTCTGTTATAAAAAGCAAGTAGTTTTTTTCGCAAAAAAAAATGAATTAAAACATACCATTTCTGAGAGCTATCATCTCAAAGATATTAAAAACTGTATAAAAATATTATTTATTTGACGGAGAGAATGAGGAATGCAGCTAAGGAAAATTATTCCTGATGATTGGAAAGCAGTAATTTTCAGTTGAAATTACTGCAGTTGTCTTAATTAAGTGAAACAGATATTTTGCAGTGTGCCCTTAGTCGACTGTTTCTCCGAGATGATTTCATTCTGATACTTTAATGTTCATTGCTTTGAAAATCTTTGTGTTTTGAAGCAAACAGAGCAGCTGAAACTGTCACTTGCCCCTTAGTAATTAGGTTTTTTGTTTTTAGGTTTTTGTTTTTTTAGGGTTTTTTGTTTTTTTTTATACCCGAGGAATTCTCTTCTCAACTAAGCAATTGTTTTTTTTTTGCCTTTATTGATTTTTTTATTTAAATTTTTTTTTTTTACCATATTGCCTTTTTTCCGAGAAAGTTAAATGAAAACAAGTTCTTGATGAGTTTTCAGAAACTCAGCGCATGTTTCTTTGTTGATGTTTATTCTCTTTGTATTTTCATTGTATTATTATTATCATCATCATAATTATTATTATTGTTATTATTATTATTATTATTATTAATATTATTATTAATAATTATTATTTCTATTATTATTATCATAGTAGCTGTTATTATTATTATTACTATCATTATCAATATTATTTTTTATCTTATTATTATCGTTAATATTATCATCTTAATCATTTATTATTATTATTATCATTATCATTATTATTATCATTATTCTCATTATCATTATTATCATTATTATTTTATCATCATTATTATATATATCATTATCATTATTAACATTATTGATACTATCATCATTATTATCATTATTATTTTTATAATTATTATAATTATTATTATTATTATTATTATTATTATTATTATTATTATTATTATTAATCACTTGTTGTCGAGTATGTCCTCCGTCTTGATTCTGTGGGTGATGTCTTTTAACTAGGGAAGACTGATGCCCCTGTAGTCATCACAAGGCCTCTTGGCAGATGAGGACCTAGTTCCAATGGCATGGAGATAACCATGACGACTGGAGGCCATCCTCTGGTGCAGCCTTCATCTGCTTTCAGTGCCGTTGTGTGACTGTGGACATTATCCGTCACATCTGCCCTTAAGGCTTTTCACTATTTAACCTACAGCTGGAGGGAAGATAAAGCGTCATACCTTTCAC
>JAUZSX010351604.1:0-10099 GCA_034780655.1 Idiosepius hallami
TCAAAAATTTAAAATAATTTCATTGAAATTTGAGAAAGGCTGAATAAAAAACTTATTATTTCTCCCAAGTGTTTTTTTAAAATTTTATTTATAATAAATGCATATTTTGTATTTTTGTTGTTTGAGTAAAATAAAATAATTTTGCGATATGAGTATAGATAAAATTATATCATTCATTAAAAATTATGAATGAATCAAGGGCAGATAACTCAAAATTATCTGCAAACGTTTCCACTTTAAAAAAAAATTTTTTTTTTAATTATTTTAATCCTTATAATTATTATGCTGACTGACATGCCAGATTAAAAGCCCTTACCAATAAATTTGTTAAATTCGTTATTATTTATTTTTTTAGAAGTATTTTGAAAATAGAATTTGATAAAGCTTAGAAAATAATGTAAAACTTTTTGAAAAATTAAATACGAGAAATTAAATTTTAATAACGCCGCACAATTCCATTGATTAACAAACAAAAATGCTTACTCATCACAAAATTAATAAAAAAAAAAGAAAATACAGGAAAAAATGAGTTAAATGATATTTTATGAAACATTTTAAGTCATTGTTTTTGTTTAGTTTGTAATAATAAATAAATAAAACAAACATTCAGACCAAAAAATTATTGTTTTTGAAATAATAATGCCCCCTCCCTCCTCAAACAAGTTCTCTAACAATAAAATGGTTTTTCGACGGAAATTAATCCAACAGAATAACTGACGGGCATATAAATAGTATATTCAAGAGAAATTAAATTATTTTCATTTACCTTTTATCTACCTTACTCCCCCTACACACACACAAACAAAAAATTAATAAAATAAAAAGTAAAAATGTAGTTCAGTTTCTCTTTATGAACAAAAAGGCAAAGTTCAAAGTCTAACTCCAAAAATTTGCAGTAAAATGTTTTTTAAAACAATTAACAAACCAGAGGAGAAAGTAAAGCAATACGAAAATTGTTTTTTACTCTAATTTTGGTTTTAAAAAGAAACATTGTATTAATTCATTATTTATTAAATAAAGAAAACTCCCTAAACGACGATATATCATAATCCTTGTTTATTGTTTTTGTAAAATCATTTTTTTCATAAAGATGTTTTAGAAAAACAAGTTCATTTATTAAATCAATTAGTTCTTGCGCGTAAATTAAAAATTCATTTCTACTAAAATTTCTATTAGTAAGAAACAAAAATGTATTTCAAAACAAGTAACAATGTGGTGATCTTCTAGTTTAGCGTTGTCATGTAAACGTTATGCACGCACGGTGAACGAGGTCATTCTTTAAAAATCAACCAAAATAAAGTAATAATCTAATTATTGTGAAATTTTCACCATTTATTAAGTAAAGAATGAAATTCATAAGGGTCTAAATTTTTTTTTCATAATCGATATAAAAATGATTTCACCGGTCGCTACAAGAAATGATTTACTTCATGAAGTTACAACGCTAAACTAGAAGATAAATGTAACATAACAATAATGTTTGTAATTCAGTTTTTGATCAAAATAAACTAGAAATCAAAGGTTAAAGTCCTCTTGTCTTTCTTCTGTCCTTCTTTACACTGTAAACTATTTCTATACCAATTATTTTGGCTTAGATAAATGAATTTGAATGACTTTTAGAGATTAGAAATATTTAAAAAGTTTGATTAAATTTGAACAGCAAAACCTAAGCAACAAACAACATTCAACCTTGTTTTTGATGTATGTCTGCGATTTTTTTTCATAAATGACAAAAAAAAATCAACTTTTCATTTACTTCTAAGCCCCAAAATACAAATTACAATTTTAATAAATTATTTAGATTTTCAATTAATTCGAAATAAAAGACAGTAACAACATGTACAATGAAGAAGAAGAAGCAGTTTTTTTTTGCGGTTAAGGGAATCCATTATTTAGGAAAATCTAATTATTATATCAATTTTTATTATTTTAAATCATATTCATTAATTAGAATAAAAAAAAAAACACCGAGAATTGCAAGTCGAAATCATTAAAGAACTTTCTTATAAAAAATGTTCCGAAAATGCATATTTTGGGTGTTTTATTTTAAGAAAATGACCTTGACTTTTTAAGGACGAAGAAGAAGCGAAAACAGTTGCATCCATGGAAAATGTATTTAGAGAGGGGTATTTTAAATATTAACTAATTAACCAAAGAATTAAATACAAAATATTTTAGTTTAGTTTTGAAATATGGTGAGAACAAAAAAAAGTTTAAAATAAACATTAAAATGTTTTTTTTAAATAGAAAAACATGAAGGTGAAGGCGGATCTTGTAAAAAAAAGCAACCCAGAACGAAAACCCACTAAGGACAGATAGGAGGACAGCCAACACAACAATCACACTGCAGTGGGCAATTTTACAGATAAATATTATACCAAAAATATGAGATAAATAAATGGGTAATCTTCTAGTTTAACGATGTAACTTCGTAATGTCGTAAAAGTAGTTTAGTCGCGTAGATATTTCTTACAGTTACCGGCAAAATTATTATCGTTTATGAAAAAAAATTACATCTTTATAAAGATTATTTTTCATTTAATAAACGTTGAAATTTTCATATTGATTAGATTATGACCTGATTTTTGGTAGATTTTTAAAGAGATGCACCATTCTTTATTCATTTAACATTAAACTACTTTACAAGTTGACAACGTTAAACTAGAAGATGGGTAAAAGGAAACCAAGAAACGAAAACCCAACTAAGAGACATGAAAACAATAAACAATGAGTGACACTTCTTTAGTGACTGTGATTGATTGAGAACAATTTTTCTGTTAAATATTTAAAAAAAAAACCCGGAAATTGTGCATCTTTTTTTATATTATTCACGAAAGAAAGCATTTTGATTATTTAGATTTTTTTTTAATTTATAAAAATCGATTGGTTGCAAATTTCAATTTTGAATACAGTAGGGTTAAAAGCAGATTTACTAAAAGAAAATCCGGAAAAGAAAAAACGATTAAGGCCATTGGAGGAGGAGCACACATTACAATTAACACACAAATACACACATTATGAGCACTTTTTAAAATTCATTTCTGTCTTCTGTCATTCTTAACTTTTGAAGAGTGCACACTCACTCTACCCTTGGAATCTGTAGGGTAAAATTGCCTAATTTTATAGTTAGAATTCTCAATCAATGGGTGTGCGTGTGTGTAATTTGAATAAAATTCTCTACCCGGGTTTCACTGCCAGGATTATCAGGGGAATACTATTTATGGGTCTGCAATATACAGGATGTTCACTATGGGTAAAATAGAAATTAAATTAATAAGCAGTAAATTTCATTCTAAAACATTTAGACGATAAAATCATGAATGGTTTTATTCAATTAATTAGTTATCACACTGTCGAATGAATTTAACTAGGTTTGTTGATTTCATTAAAGTTTTAATGAATTTTTTTCAATTAACTAAGATTTTTTTAAATTGTTGAATTAAAAATCTTTTTAACCAACTTAGATTATTTTTAGATTAAAAAATGTTTTCCAAGTTATTATTATTATTATTATTTTCTAAATTAAAAAAAAACTTTTAAGTTATCAAAAATTCTACAAAAAAATACATTTTTAAAAACAAATTAAGAATTCGAGGAGAGACGGGTGCCAATGAAATTTTAGGCCGTGGGACCGGGTGTCATTTATTTTTATTTATTTATTTTTCTCTTAAATGAAAACAAAAATGGTGTGTTTTCTCAGCTGTAAATGGGACACTGGGAGGGTACTACTACAACAACATTAGTTGTTTGGTGTTTGTTGTAGTACAAACAACACTAACAGTTATATACCAAACAACACCACACAAACTTATTGTGGTCAAATCATTTGTGTATTGTTTTAGGGTCGACTTACCCGGACAAACCACCAAATAAAAATTTAATTCCATTAGGAAGAAGGACTGGAGGCGCCTTTGCAACGGGTGCAGCTGCTGCTGCTGCTGCTGCAGGAGGCGGTGCTGGTGCTGCTGGTGGTTGTTCAACTTTAACAACTTCAGGGGCCGCTTTTTCTACCGGGGTTGCCGCAGTGACCATAGGTGGGGTTGGGGGACTAACAGCAACATCCACAACAGCTGCTGTGACCTCTGGAGATGAAGAAGGCGGCGGTGAGGGAGCTGCTGGCGGCGGTGGTGGTGGTGCCGCAGGTTCAGGGACTGAAGCTACCGGTGGAGGAGGACTAGGAGTAGCCTCTGCCATGACCGAAGAAGTTTTTTTCTACTTAAATTTCCTTCAAATGAGAACTTGCCCTTGGAAGGACAAGAAACAGCTGATATGGGATTTTCTTATTTTAAAAAATACAGTTCTAAACAGGAGGAGCAGTCCTCGTAGGCGTGTTTTCTTGTTCTTTTCGACCCCAAGGCGTCCTCGACCTTTCAAAGATACATCCTACTCTGGTACACGCATGCTTAGAAATTGAATTGATCTAGCCACGGTGTTGGTATTACCGTCGCTAGGGCTAGACTGCTGCTACCAAAAACCTAACAAGCATTTCTCACTATACATTAGATTTTTCAACCTACGGAAACTCATAATGTCATACAACATTATACATTTTGACCAAACGTTACAAAAACTAACGTTCTAAATAAGACAGTAATATATATATATTCCAATTTAGTATATTTATTTAAGATTTAGTATATCTAAAAAGAATATTATTTTTCAGTCATATATCATTAAAAACATTTTTTTTTGTAAGAAAACAAGAAAAATTCAAATAACTTTAAATTTAAATATTTGTGTAAATAATAATATTATTTGTAGATAAAATTTAATTATGGAAGAAATTATAAATAAGATTCTTTGTATATTGATACATTTTTCTTTTCTTTTCTTTTTCTGTTTTTTTTTTTTTTTTTTTAATTTGGTGTATAAATGTCATACGTTCGTTAAAGAAAACTTTTATGAATATTCGTTTTTTTACGATCAAAAAAAAAATTATTATTATTAATTTTATTTATTTTATTTTTTTCGAACAAGGTTTTTGGAAAGCTAAGGGAATTTTTAAGAACATTAAACCCTAAAAATTTAAGACCCTTTTTTCGAAAACAAGAAAAAATATTAAAGAAAATCCTTATTCCAGTGAACCCCGACTTATCAAAATTACCAAGTAGTCACTCAGATTCGTTATATTAGAACAACATATTAAACCTTTGAACCCCGACTTATCAAAATTACTAAGTAGTCACTCAGAGTTGTTATATTAGAGGAAAAAGCCAAAATATTGGTGTGTCTATTTTTTGCCTAATGTTGTCAGGGCCGATATATCGGCCTCTTAGGGTTCAAAGATTTTTTTTCTAAGTCATTGTCCCAAGGATAACAAGGCCGAAATATCGGCGCTTATGTGTTTTCTTTTGCTTTAATTGGTCAGGGCTGAGAGGCTAGGCTGTGCTTGTGCTGTGTGTGTGTGAGTGTAAGTGTGTGGACTGTGATATCGGTTCTTTAGGGTTTAAAGGGTTGATATAATGCATTTGTTTTTTTTAAATTAATGCCCGCATCCACAAACTATTAAGCCTGGTTTTATAGATGCTATGGTTCTAGTTTATTAAATTGTATAATTGTTTATAAATGCTGGCAGATTAATTGTCCCAGGATTGTATACCATTTCAGGCTTCCGTAGCCAAAAACAACTCTATAAACGCTGGCTGAGGAAATAAACTTGACTCGCACTGACTAAAAAAAATCACAAAATATTTTCCTCTAAAGTTTAAAAATAATTAACATTTTTATTCAGTTAACTTTTGTTGCCTCAAAAAGTAAAAATTAATTTTAAGCAAAATTGAAATAATTATTTTTTTCGCTCTAATATTAATCTTGTATTAATTATTCAAGTTTAAGTAATATTTATTTACCTAAATATATAATTGTACGCAATCATTATTATTTACTATCATAAGTATGTTTGTTAAAAATAATGTTTGTTTGAAATCGAATTAATAAATTGAATATTTTAATATCGCAAATTTCTTTTTAATTTCAATTAAGATTTTATACAATAACTTAACTAGAATTATAGACCGGCTTAGTTTGAACGTCGCCTCGCCTGGTGCCTAGGGGTCGACACTTGCCACTAAGGTAATTAAGGAAGCCTGTGATTTTTTTTAATCCTTTGAATCCTAACTTAGCAAAATGACCAACTAGTCACTCAGGGTCATTCTAGAGGACCATTTTATCGCCAAAACATTAATGTGTCTTCTTTTTGCTTTAGGTCACCAGGGCCGATATATCGGCCACGTAGGGTCGAATGGGTTAAATACGAAATTCATTTCTAATGCCTTTTCTAAATACTAAATTCGCTTCTAATGCTTTCTTTTACTAAATTCATTTCTAAAGCCTTTCTCTAACGTAGTTACAGACGCTTGAAAAGAAGGCACTGGAAAGAGGCAGTAAAAAACGTACATATGCAATTTTAATTATCTGAAAGTTAAAAAAATAAATATGATGTATTATTTTTTATCTTTTGAATATCTCTATGTATAAAAAGGAATTTTAAAAAAAATAACTATTGTGGTTTTATTTTCTAAAGAGCTACAGGATGTAGGGTCTCCTACAAACACGATGATCTGATTCTTATTAGTATAGAGATTACTATAACAAAAAAATGTAAACAATTTTAATTAATTTTTGAGAAAGGAAACAAAAAATTAAAATTACAAAAAAAAATATCATTAATGTGTCTCAAAAAAAAAAAGGAATTTTGAATGATAAAATTTACTAAAATGTTTTTTTGAAACTTTAAGTTTAAGCAAAGACTTTTTTTCAACTCTTTTAAACAACCCCAATAGTCACACACATCTTCATAAGAAGCTAGCTTGTAAGTTATGAACAGGTAAAAATGGCCTTGTGCCTAACTTGAGTCGGTGCTCGACTAAGTAAATATATCCTGGTCTAGGTGAGGGGCAACACTGATTACAAAAGCCCAGGGATGTAATGCGCATGTAAAAATGGCCTTGTGCCTAACTTGGGCTGGTGCTTGACTAAGTAAATATATTCTGGTCTAGGTGAGGGGCAACACTGATTACAAAAGCCCAGGGATAATGTGCATGTAAAAATGGCCTTGTGCCTAACTTGGGCTGGTGCTCAACCAAATGAATGTTAAAAATATTTGCTGGATTAATTGTAAATAATTTTTATTATTAAGGATATTATTTTTATTGATAAATTATTATTATTAATGATATTAAAATACTAATGATATTTTTTGTATTTATTGATATTGTTATTATTATCATAATTATGAGATCTCACACTGATTACTATTATTGGCACTCTAAGTATGTAACCAGTGGTCTTCGCTGAAGAGTGACAACAAGTCATTTTGTGAACTCCAGTAGATTCTGCTCCATTCCTGTCAAAGACTGTATGGTGCCACTTCTCATTGGGTTTTCAACCTTCTGTGTTTAGTTCTTGAACTCGACAACACTTGTTGGTGATTCCTGAAGACAGAGTAACAATAAGCAGGGCCCTAAAGACAAATTTACCTTTAGTTGACCTTTGACAACTAATTATTTTCCCTTTACTAGCCAAATAGAAAAGTTACTAGCCAAACCCATAAAATGTTATTTCACTCTAATGTTATGAATCAATCAATCCAGGGCTCTACAGACAAATTTACCTTTAGTTGACCTTCAACGGCTTAATATTTTTTATTTACTAGCCAAATAGAAAAGTTACCAGCCAAACCCATGAAATGTTATTTTACTTTAATTTAATAAACCAATCCAATTGATACAAATATATTTATTTTGTCATTATGAAGATTATCTAATATTTGCTTTGACAAGTCTGATGGGAGGACGATAATCATTACTTCAAAGTGTCTGGCAACTGTTTTTGTTACCTGGGGTGGTTATAAGACTTACCTCACCCCATCTCAACCGACTGTTGGCTGTTAAGAATCTGTTAATCTTCAAAAATAAAAAAAAAAGCTCTCAAAATATTTATTTCCATGGAACTACAATCAAGGATCTAATTTTAGAATGTTGCTACTAGTCCTAGACTTTCATCCTATTGCAGGACTCTTGTACATATACAGTAGTCGTCAAAAAAACCCCATAAAACAAAGGTTTTTCATGGTGCTACAATCAAGGATCTAATATTAGACTGTTGCTATTAGTCCTAAACTTTCATCTCATTGTAGAACTCATATTCATTTAAAGTTTTCATTGAAAATAACCAAAAATTTTTCATGGAAAAAGGATCTGCAGGGGTCACAGATCGCTTGATACCAAGGAAAATCTCGGGGTCACTGATCATTACCATGGGGGATATGCAAACAATACTTACCTATGTTGCTCTATGGCAGTGGTTCTCAAACTATTTTGAGATTTTTTTGCATGGCAGTCTCTTTGTGATATTTTACATGGCTCACGGACCTTTTTATAACAACCAGTCCGACGGTGTCATTATAACTGTAACAATCCCAAATGGGCTAGTCGACAATTTCAAGTACTGAATGGACTCTTCGCAGTCCCCTTTCAACCCCTTCGCGGTCCCCTGGGGGACCCCGGACCCCAGTTTGAGAACCACTGCTCTATGGTAATAAGTCATGCCTGAGCACTATAAAAACAGGTCCATGGAGGGGGAGTTACCAGAAGCATTTTCAAACCTGTGTGTAGTGAACTGTGTTTTTCATGTTGTTAGATTCCTTGCTACTACCAATGTGTAGTGAACTGTGTTTTGCATGTTGTTAGATTCCTTGCTACTACCTGTGTGTAGTGAAGTGTGTTTTCCATCTCAACAGACTTCTGGATACAAATTGTATGCAGTAACCTTTGATTTACATCTCATCAGCCTTAACAACCACACTTACTTGAGAGTGTCTGGAGTCGCTAATATTGCTATATTTGGAAAAGTCTGCAGGATTTACATAACTAATCTTTGTGCGACAATGTCTAAGGGTCGCTAATCGTCACTTGTAAATGTCTGTGATTTTCAATTATTACTTGGATTGGATTTTTACTGTCCTTTACTTGGAACTTTTCCGTGGGGAGCCGGGCGTCACCTGATCCTTACATGGTGCCTTGTTTGTTTTTTAATGGCATATCAACCTTTTTAGGTCATTTTATGTCGACAACAATCATTTTCAGTAAATGTTCATTCATCCTCACACAGTTTTTTGAATTACACAATTTGCACTATTTAAACCGTGTAAACCTTTTTAGGTCATTTAATGCCGAGAACATTCATACGTATGATTTTTTTAATAACACAATTTGCACTATTTAATCAATGGCTTGGGGTATGTGGAGGATTCGTACCTTTCCCAAGGGTATTTATCAAAATGTGAACGTTAATGGAACGACTGGGATTGGAGCTCGTGTATTTACGACTCTGAAGTCTAACTGCTTATCAATTGCCCCAAGTAGACTTACCCGGTGTCAATTGTTACTGTAAAAAGATCCTTGTTAGCTCCCATTAATTGTTTTATAACTATTTGTAGAAACGAACGCCACAATCCGTAAAAGTAAAGCAAATTCAAACTAAGTCAAATAAAAAGCCTTAAAAGAAAAGAAACGTCACACAAAATCTTTTTCTTTTGTCTAAAGTCACGTTCCATAAATTTACCAACCAGTTTTAATAGACACAAACTTTATTTGTTTAAAAACACTTTTTCTATTTGTTTTGCAAACAAAGTCACTTAATTCCATATTAGTTTCAACAGAGTTATCTCCCTTTAAACAGTAATGCTTGCAAAAAAAATCACTGTTGAAAAGAACGTTAAATTATTAGTCGGGCTATGAGAATTTTCTCTGAACTCTAAAGGGCCTATATATCGGCCCTGACGAACTAAGGCAAAAGAAGACACACCGCATTTTGGTCCAAATATGGCCCTTTAATAGAATCTGTCTAAGTAAATATGTCAAGAATTGTCACACCCGTGGTTATTGGGCTGGGTCTGGGACAAGAATATTTTTTTAATAAAAGTATGTTTATTGAACAGCCTTAATAAAATAAATTAAAAGATATGGTAAAACACTCAGTAGTGTGCAGCAGCAGCAGCAGCAGCAGTAGTGCACACACACACACACACACACACACGCACGCACACACACACACACACACACACACACACACACACACACACACACACACACACACA
>JAUZSX010351615.1:0-10096 GCA_034780655.1 Idiosepius hallami
AAGTTATAGGCTGAAAAATGTTATTTTAGGCTGTTTGGGGGAATTTTTACCCCCTGGGGAGCTAAAGAGATTTTTTTTTTTAATCGGAGAATGTCACTTTCTAACCTGACCAACTTCATTCTAAATTTCAGAAAAATTGGACTGATGGTTGCAGAGAAAAACGCGAACGAACGAACGAACGAACAAACAAACAAACAAACGAACAAACAGGCCTCAAAACATAGGTTCCCCTCATTAAATATCGGAGTACCAAAAATAATAATAATTATAAAGATATCGAAATGTTTTGCTTTTATAGGATGCCTTAGCAACAAATATTCTAATAAAAAACAGAGGTTTGCTGGAAGCGATAGATACTTAAAATTCAAATTGTTTTGCATCAACAAATATTCAAGTTGCTATTTTGTTATGAAGAAAATGCAGATTAATTTTCCCCAGATTATCTTTCTAAAGTGGCCACTTTTATAACCCTTTTAAAATCACTTATATATAAAAAGGAAAAAAAAAGAGTTTTTCAGCTTTTATTCAAATTCGTATAAGGTAATGTGCATTCTTATGAATTAATAAAACATATAATTCAGCATTCTTATTTTCTTGAATTTGTTTAACAAAACAGAATTCACCATCAGTTTAGTAGGCACTTGACTCAATTATATCCAACTTATAGTTTTAGTCTTGTGGATTGAAAGGATAAAAAAATGTTACAAAACTTATCAAAACACTCAAATTGCAGAAGATGCTTCCTGTAGAAGTACTAGACATTCCTTACAAATATAAAATCATTTTACAATTCTTTTGTTTATGAAAACAAAATATGACTGACTGAAAACTAAGGAGATGAACTCTTTATGATATAATGGACTCTCCTGTCAGTTTTGGCATATGAGTGTCATTAAAACTAGTATGGCTGTCAGATTAACACACAAAGATTTGTTTATAGTGGTGAAGGATTGTGAAGAACCACCCATACTTCTGGGAACTGCTGATAACACACAGTCAGTGAAAGACATGCCACAGTCAACATGAACAACAGACGTGAGAGGCTTATCTTACCTAAAGACTGAGGGTGCATTTACCCAGTGGTTTAACTGTGCACCTAGACACTAAGCTGGGTATTTCCACATCCCCATGCAAGATATGGTACAAGGTATTCATAAATGGTCACCCATCTAAGTAGTGACCAGGCTCAATTTTGTTAACTTTGGTGATCTGATAAGAATGGGTGTCTCCAACATGACACACACACACACACATATATATATATATATATACATACAATTTTTGTAAGGAAGTATGATGTGTTAGTGGGAGTAATGAGTAATAACACTAATTCTTCATACAGCTTTAAGAAATATTTTATACTTATAATTATTATATATATATATATATATATATATATATATATTATTTTAAGAAGTGATAATTATCATATATATATATATATATATATAGCATATTTAAATGTAACTAAGCTTTTAATTTCTATTACATTCCCTAATTTCTCTAAAGATTTTCCAATATAATGCATTTCATGTACAGTGGTATATTAATTGTGAAATTCAGTCTCTTATATGGAATAAAAGTGGTTTCTTTTTTATAAGTAGTCTATTATTTTAAAGCCAATCAAGAAGTTTTTATATGAAATTATTTCTTGGGAATGTTCCTATATTTTTTTCCAGCCAATCAGGATGTATTTTATGGTGAATGCTTGAACATGACTTTCCACTTTGAATAGATAAGCACATGTTAAGTGTGTCCGTGTTCAATTCTATCTTTCCTTAAGACTATGCTTGCTTCTCAATTATGGAGTTGTTCTATAATAATTTTATTTGGTGGCTGATGTCAATAAAGTTGATGAGAAAAATTATGTTGCTTACTGTTTGCTATTCTCTATTTATAAATTATGTGACTTTTTAGTCTTGTTGTTAATAAATAAATGGGAATTGAAGGGAAATTGTTTTTACTTTTTTTGGATCATTTTGCTCATAGACATCCTCTTTGATTTCTGAAAAGAAGCCATAACTAACACTCTGCCAATGTCAGTTATACTAAGGCATGATTTTATTAGGTTTACACTTATCACTTAGCCATTATATAAAAGAGTCAATTTGAGAACATTTAAGCTGAGTGTTTTTTCTATCCCTGAGCTTTTAATCAGACCCTATACCGTACTAACTGCTCATAGTTCAACTGAGTAGCTTCAGACATCATTTGGTTGGCTAAATCATTTACAGGTAGATGTCCATATGATCACTATTCATGATCTGTTTAGGCTTTGGGCTCAATAAGTTTTTCATCATTTATGTCTCAATTTGCAAGCTAACTGATCAGATGAGGTTTCCTTGGTTTCCTTTTTAATCTAAGTGTTACAGTTAATATATTTAATTGGGTTATGGAAAACCCAATCTCCCATCTCTAAACATAAAAGGTCACTGACCAACTCCTGTGGAGATGGACTCAGTGTATTGAGAAGCACCACTTAGAGGGAAGACTTGTAAGTTAACATCTTGCTTAATACAGATGGAAATTAGAAACTTATCAGTTGATAATGTAAGAGAGAGTGATTCATGATATTATACAATACTTACAATGCTTGGTGTGTTAGAAAATCACTTATGAAATTTTCTGATTCTCAAGATTAAAGCTGTTCTGAAGAAACAGATGCTTTTCTCTTGGTTTATTGATTATGCAAAATCAAAGCCATCCTCATTCCAGTTTACTCAATGAGATAATTTCATTCTTCAATTGAGTCATTCCTGCCGAAAAGCCTGCTGTGTTAATAGACCTTTGTATCAGCTCAAGAGTTTGGTCACAAGCAATTAGTAGTTGATCAGCAATGTCAAGTATATTTTGAAATTAGCTTGAGGTAATTGGTCACACTAGTAGCACTCAAATTGATGAAATGGTTAAAGGACCTTCATATTTCACAATAAAGAACACAGTTCTATTCAGTTAAGAATTCATGGCATACCAATGTAATAAATGATAAATTTAATTTAACAGGTTTTATATTTCATAGCACTGAGAAAACATATATTTTTAAAGTACTAGAAAAAAATGGACATATTTTCATATGTGTAAATGGTACTTGTTTAAAAGAAAATTGGCAGGCTCACTTTTCAAACTGAATACTTTTATGGTAATTAATTATTAGAATGGAGTTTTATTTTTTTTGCATGACTCCATATTAAATAAAATCTAAAATGAATTTCATGGGTAAAATCAAAAGGCATGGCAAAGTATATTCTAAATATTTAACTGTTAATAACTTAAATTATTCTGAGAAAATAAATGTAATAGTGATTTTTCAAATTTTAGTATAAAAATATGTTCATTTTGTCTTCTATTTTTTTTTTTTTATAGAAATTAGGATTTTTTACAATTCATAATAAGGTCAATATTACACAATATCAAAACAGGAAAAAACTAGGGTACATTTTAATGGTAATAACCAATGTACTTATCACACGTAGAAATATTTTAGATATTTAGATCTTTAAATAAAGAAAAAAATCTCTAAGTAAAAATCCAGCTTTATTTTTTTTAAAGTAACACCTTAATGCATTACATAAAGATAATGCCTCTTTTGAAGTTTTTGAAACTTAATAAAAAGTATATTTTTTTGAGATCACAATTAAAAAATACTATTCCCATGTCATCTACAAAACCCTTTTTTAATTAAGTACCTAAATATTCTAATTGATTTAATCCATATTTAAAACTTATTCATTTTCTCACTACCAAATTGTCACTATTCAATAGTTTAGTGAATAACACTCATTTTTCAACTAAAAACTACAAAAGTACGAGAATGTTCATAAATATCAAGTAAATTCTTTGATTGCTTGTTAAATCACACCATACTGAATAAATGATAATCAAAATATTCAAATGTTTTTTTTTGATTCACAAACTGAAAAGTGTTTTTTTTAATTCATTACAAACTAGAAAAGTGTCCATTTGTTCTCCATCACTATTCTATAATTCTGACTAGTTTGTCTTTGTTCATTTCTTTTTTTCTTTATTTTTAATAACTATCTGATCATCATAAAATATTTCTTGACAGAAAACAACCTCAGTTGTGGATGACAAATGAGGATGAAAAATTATTCCGTTTAAATTTTCTTATTATAATTATCAATCTATATCTGATGAGTAAAATAATAATATTTGCAATACATGAAGTTAAAAAGGTCAGAAATATCAAAAAATTTAACAAACAAGCTTTATGTCTATTTTAAAGAATTGATTCATGAAGAAAATAATATCACAGAAAAGTGACCAAAAAGGCTAGAAATTTTTATTGTATAAAAATTGTTATTCTATTAATAGACTTGATATAAATATTAAAGAAATGAATAAGAATCATATTTACAAATGTACTACCATTAATCAGAAGAGAAAAAGTATTTTCTTACTAACTAAAAGCAAAGTGACATTGAGACAAAAATTCTAATAATTCAACTTCATTTTAATTTTTATCTAGATGATATGAGTTTATTACTTATTTCTGAAGGGATTAAATATGAAAAACTGTTATTGATATTTCTATTCTTAAGTGACCATATCATTAATAGTATTCCCAAGAAACGTTTTTACCTATGACAATTTATGGTATTGGCATCAACTATAAAGAATGGCCTTGTGAAGATAGTAATCATAGGCCTGAAACATTGGAATCTATACAAGTTTAGTACTATTGGCTGCCATAGAAATACAATCAATGAGAGAAAGTCTTGACTTGAAAATTACAGGTTAGCTTTTCTAGCAAGTATAACAATCCTTTTTCATTAATTATTCCAATATTATTTTCATAAAAGGGATAACATTCTTTACAAGATACAGAATCATGTATACTAATCAAAAATATACTTGAGGGACAGAATATACTTATGTTTAAAAAGATGAATGTATGGATCAATTAGCAGTGTGTCTAATTTAATTTCAACTATTTGATCGGGTATTAAACATTAGTAGGTAGCACTGCATTTATCAATACATTTATATAGTGTTATAAACACAGCTATAAATTTTTAAATTGTTTTCAATTCACTATGAAGATAAAAACTGAAAAATGATTGACATATAATATCCCAATAATAACAAGCACTAAGCAATATTACCATACTTTCTAATGACACACTGGTTGACTAGCATTGAAATTACAACGCAAACATCAATTTGCTGATATTTTTTCTTCTATATTTATATATATATATTGAAATGCTTGCATATGAAATGCAATGCTTATTATAGTAAAGTTAAGTATAATATCTATAGGTTACTGAATATTTTAGGATAGAGTCTGTATCTCAACTGTTAACACAGAAAAAGATCAATTCTATGTCCCTTTGCTTTGGCAAGCAAATATATTTCAAATCTACCTTATATGAAAGTAGCAAAGAAAATTGTCAAGTATGATGTACATGGGTATAAATCAATATATCAAAGATCAATAGTGCGATTACTGAACTATCAATGTCTTACACTAAACTAGGAAGGAGATACAATGACATAGATATATATATATATATATATTTTGTTAATAAAAAGACTAATGGAAAGGAATTCTTAGCATGTTTTTATTTTCAAAAAGTCCAAAAAATAAAGTTAATACCAACAAGTTATTTTTTTAATTAAAGATAATAGTTGAAATTCTAAATTGGTATGAAATATACATAAGGATTATTTGTACAACTATTCTTCAGACTGTTGTTCTAATCCTTATCATTGCTATATTCACAACGTTTCGGATGATTAACCCTTCAACCTTCTTCAGTTGATCGATCTTGGGAACCTTCTTGTCGTAATCGGGGATTACAGAATTTTGAACTCAACCCTTTATTCAAACTATGGGGGTAGCCTGCTCTCGTTCTGTTAACCATGCCTTCTTTTTATGGAAGCTTGTGATTACTGCCTTTGAGTGGGATTTCCTGAAGAAGGGTGAAGGGTTAATTGGCCAAAACCTTGTGAATATAGCAATGATAAGGATGAGGACAACAGTTCGAACAATGGTTGTACAAATCTTCAAGCCTCATCGCAAGGATTTCGAAAAAACATCAGAATGATTTTTAAAACATCAAAGTCTAATTCCCTGTCTGGAATTTGCTACTCTAGTTTGTATGAGTTGATTTAAAAACACTTTTGTTCTGAGATCGGAATAATCCATGATGGAAGTTAATATTTAATTGCTAAGAATATATTTCACATATATATTTATATATTCATATATATTTGTATAATAAACAAGCAAAAAATTATAAGAACTAACATGTTTATTTACATGGATCAAATGTGTAATCTGTTAAGGCTGCAAAACTATAACTTCATATCTTAAGAAGTGCCATTGATATGTGAATTTGTTAATTCATGTCTTTATGATCATACACACATATGCAATCTAGCAGTAGAGTACTACTTATGTGCAGTTTAGCAGATGATATCTATCTATCTATGAATATATGTTCATAATCAATAAATGATTTTCAGAAAGTGGGACAACACTCGAGAACAATGGGTAAGCAACTATTCAGGTGGAAGGAAGTGCAAGGGGAAATGAAATGGAGAGAGAAGATTATAAAAAGAAAAAAAAGAAAAGAAAAGAAAATGAAGAATGCCAAAATAAGAAAGGAATGATTGGTGAGAAAATGAAAACTAAAGCTGGAAATAGCTAAGATGGACAGATAAGAAAGGGACTAACAAAATTGAAAGCTAATAAAGGAAAAAAAAAAAAAAAAAAAAGAAGGTCAATAGAAAGAAAAAAAAAAACTAGAAGAAAATAACAAAACAATAAAAATGTTAAAGAGATGGGAAAATTAAGAAAAACAAAACAAGTAAAACAATAAAAACAAAAGAAATGAAAGAAAAAGAAAAATTGGAAAAAAAAAAAAAGTACAAAAGAATTACAAATGTCTAGTGGGAAAATGAAAAATAATCAAAATCATTTAAAGCAGACATATATATGTATTTATGTATCATGTGTGTGTGTATATATATATATATATATATTATCATTATTATTATTCTTATTCTAAGTATTAAGGTTGCTTAAAATTATAGTTAGAGTGCTCAATATCAATAGACACGGAGTCAACGGGAGTCGACAACTGCCAGTTTCTCGCTTATGCGTTCGTCAGGTCGAGTTGAGTTTGATTTAAAGGAGCGAATTGATTTTTATCAGATTTATTTAAAGTTTTAATTTTTACTTAGATATATGTAACCTCTTCCCACATCAGATCATCATCATATAGTGCCGCTCCATTTAGAGAGGAAGTGGCAAGTAGTGGTTACTGTGGCATTCCTCAAGTCCATGTCAGAGCAAAGCACGCTAAGTGAGCGATGGTCTGCTTGGCAGTGCTACATGGACAAACTGCGTCCCAAACGAAGCCCCACCTCGGCCTTGGAGATGGCACCAACATTCCTCACATCAGATAACAAGTCTATCTGCCTGTTTCCCAAACTACAGTCAATTTTTTTACTTTTTAGTTATGGTGGTTTGTAGCCAAGTTTGGAAGTAGATAAAGAAAAAAAAACTGATAATTCACAAATCACGCCATCTAGAAGTTACTACAAGCAACCATTAAGTTGTATAATGTTCGTTGTCTTCTGAATAAGATATAATGTGCTATAGTTATATAATGACTAAGTATTGGTTATAATGAGCAGAATTCATAAATAAAAAGATAAAATACACTAATAAAAACAAAGTAGCAAAGAAAGATAAAAAATCAAGAATATATTGTAATTAGAAAGCATTTAGTAAATCTGCTTTTGTTTATTTGATATCATGTAAAAGATAAAGCCAAAGTATCAATAGTCTAACCAAGCTTTGACCTGCTATACAAATAACAAAATCCTAATTAATGATTTGAATAGATAAATCTAAAGTAGTAATATAGTGATCTTCCATACAAATGTGCAATTATGGTTAAATAAGGATTGAGACACCTTTCACTACTTCTCGTTATAGATATTCACAAAATAAGTAATATCTAATATACCTTTATCAAAAAGAAAATTTTTTTGCAATGCAGAATGCCAATTTTGAAACAAAAAGTTATTCACTCAATAGAAAAATAGCTGATACATTAAAAGAGTTATGTTGATGAGTGCAATCATTCAGAGCTTCTTATATTCAGATGACAATTAATGATCTTGATACTGAAAGTAATAATACTAGATTAATTTCAAAATATCTCTATCAATAAGTACACACATTTAAGTTTAGTTAAGTGTATTACAAAGAATAGAAAAAATCCAAACATTAGAATAAAAGATATTTATATTTCTGATCTGTTGGAACAATAATACTATAACCAACAGCTTGAGTTAATAGCATCCCCAGTCATTTGAAAGTAAGTTCAAAAGAATAGAAATAATTTAAATTGCTTTTTTTTTCACAATTTCCTCTTCTGTGTCATTAATACTATGCAATGTAAACATCTTGGAAAATAATAGAAATAAGGAGAAAAATAAAAACTAAAAAAAAATTAAAAATTATAAGTATAGTTTATAAATCATGTTGAAATTTGACTAATGATGACTTAAATAGATATTAACTTCACTGGTTTTTATGCTCTTTATAAATAAAGATATTCTTAAGAAAATAGATGTAATTTTGCTAGAATTATAAATAATAGATCACAGTAACAAAAATCATAGAGTAATCCATAATAAAAACATGGCAATTTTTTTTAGTTAATTGTTTCTTTATTCTTTGTTTATTTTTAACAAAAAAAAAACCCACAAGGCACAAATATAGTGAAGAAAAGGAGAAAAATAAAAGAACCTTCTTCCTTTTTTTAATTGATTATTAAAAACAATGATTCCAATAAAAATCCTACTTAAGATACATTATGTCATTTTAATGTATCATAAAACAAATACAAGTACATTAGACTCTAAAAATAAGAAAATATAGATATTAACAGGAAGAACAGATTAAGCATAGAAACAATTGAAATAATGATAGGAAGGCAAAAAAAGAAAGAAAAAAATACAAGAAAGAAAACATAGTTATAAGAGGTATAATAAAAACAGCAGTTGTTCCAAATGAGGTAGAGATATGAAAATAAAGACATCAGTGATAATAGAAATAAGATAAAAGATTCCAAAGTATTGAAAGTTAAAATAAACGGAAAGCAATTTGAAAATCCTTTTTTTTTTTTTTAATGGTAGCCAATAATATTATATAGAAAATAGATTTGTGACACAAGAGATTTTTATAACAAATAACAGCAACAGAATAAAAACCAAAGAGACAAGAAAATAAAGAAGAAAAAATGATCATAGTTAGAAGGTAAATTTTCATAAGGAGCAGAAGAAACAAATATTAACAAAAAAAAACATACAACAGAAAGAAAAAAAAGCTTAAATTAAAAGAGGTTAAAGAGAAGAAAAATAAAAGAACGTGGGTAAAAAAAAGGACAAAGGAATGAAAAAATCAAATGAGATAAAAGTGTGAAAGAATGAATAAAAGAAAAGATGAAAGTAAAACAGATAAAAAAAATAGAAAAAAAACAAAAAAAAATTATGATACTAAAAATGAAAATAAGCAAGAAAAAAAAGTAACAAACATTCAAACACTTAAAGGACAATTAAAGAGTAGAAAACAGAAACAAAAAAATTCAAAAACCTGCAAAGTCAGATTCAAACATAAAAACAACACAAAAATATCAACAGTAATAAAAATCTTCTTGTCCTTATCACTAGAAAACATAATCTATAGTCAATCATATTTACAATCAACAACTGATAATTACTAAGAGGAAGCCAGTGGCACTTATCTTGACTTGAACAAGCCCAAATAGTCTTTTTTAAGAGTTAAACTGCAAGGGAATATAACAAATTGAAGAATAGTGCACTCACACACAGACACATTTATATCATAAGAGTGATACTAATTTTTTTTTTTACATTTAATATTCAGAGATAACAGTTTACTTTTATAAAAGTATATGTGCAGAAAGAGAGAGAGATAAGAAAGAAGAAATTGGAGCAAGAACTTGTAATATTTGTGTTTTTTGGTGTGTATTATTTGATTGAGTAGTTACCAATATTAGCTTTTAAAAGTTATTCTTTATTTTCTTAATTTTTA
>JAUZSX010351626.1:0-10095 GCA_034780655.1 Idiosepius hallami
AATTTATTCTTTTTAATTTTTTCATTGTTTTTGTTTTCTTTGCATTTTTTTATTCTCTTTTCTTTCTTTCTTTCTTTGTTTCTTTGTTTCTTTCTTTGTTTCTTTGTTTCTTTCTTTCTTTCTTTGTTTCTTTCTTTCTTTGTTCTTTTTGTTGTTCCATTTTTTATCTTTTTTTTTCTTCTGTTTAATTCAATTTATTCTTTTTAATTTTTTCATTGTTTTTGTTTTCTTTGCATTTTTTTATTCTCTTTTCTTTCTTTCTTTCTTTCTTTTTTTTCTTTCTTTCTTTCTTTCTTTCTTTCTTTCTTTGGTCTTTTTGTTGTTGTTGTTTCATTTTTTAATCTATTTTTTTTCTTCTGTTTAATTCAATGTATTTAAAAATTTATTTTTTTCAATTTTTCATTCTTTCTTTTTTCTTCGCTTTTTTATTCTCTTTTCTTTCTTTCTTTTTTTCTTTATTCTTTTTTTGTTGTTACATTTTTTTATTCAATGTGTTTATAAATTTATTCTTTTTAATTTTTTCTTTGTTTTTTTTCTTTGCTTTTTTATTCCCTTTTTCTTTCTTTCCTTTTCCCTTCCTTCCTTCTTTCTTTCTCCTTTTTTCTTTCTTTCTTTCTTCCTCTTATATGTTTAACTCAATTTCTTTATTTCTTTTTACTTCTTTATTTTCAATCCAATTTATCTCATTTTTTTCTATGCAAGTATTCTTAGCCTTTATTTAAAAAACTAATTTATTTCTTTTTTGCTAAGAGAAAGATAAGTCTCTTATTTTTACCACAAATCCTATTTCTTGACATTAAACAACTTGATAAAGCTTTCTATATACTTAATGCCAATCGCTCTTTTTGATCCTAAACATAATCCTCCACAAATTTGTCCAGGCAACAGACTTTTTAAGGCGGCAAGGTGGAGCTTTGGTAAAAGTGTGGAATATGGAATCGTATTAAGGTAGTTCAAATCCCAAACAAAACCACTGGGCAGCCAGGTGGAGCTTTTGTAAAAGCATCGACTATGGAATCGTATTAAGCGAGTTCAAATCCCAGCCAAAACCATTGGGTGGCAAGGTGGAGCTTCAGTAAAAGTGTAGACCATGGAATCGTATTAAGCGAGTTCAAATCCCAAATAAAACCATTAGGTAGCCAGGTAAAAGCGTGGACTATGGAATCGTATTAAGAGTGTTCAAATCCCAGTCAAAACCACTGGGAAGCCTGGTGGAGCTTTGGTAAAAGCGTGGACTATGGAATCGTATTAAGATTGTTCAAATCCCAGTCAAAACCATTGGGTGGCAAGGTGGAGCATTTCAAAAAGCGTGGACTATGGAATCGTATTAAGAGTGTTCAAATCCGAGTCAAAACTTTTGCATTTAGCTTTAGCTGTCTCTTGGCAAAGTGAGCAAATCTGGTGAGTCAGGGTTCTTAAATAGATGAGTTATGCTTCTTTCTGCTCTGTGATTGGTCAGGTTAAATTTACCCTCTGTATTAAATCGGGCAGTCCAATCTCTGTGCTTATACCGAATACAATCAGGGTTCTTAAATAGATGAGTTATGCTTCTTTCTGCTCTGTGATTGGTCGGGTTAAATTCACCCTCTGTATTTAGTCGGGCAGTCCAATCTCTGCGCTCATACCAAATACAATCACGGTTCTTAAATAGATGAGTTTTGCTTCTTTCTGCGCTGTCATTGGTCGGGTTAAATTTATCTTCTGTATTTTATTGGATAGTCTGCGATTATACTCCAAAACAGTCATTAGACCAAAAGTATGTTTCTTACATTTACATATAGTATCACCGAAGTTACATATAGTAACACCGATTTGAACTCGCGTAATACGATTCCAGATTCCAAGCTTTTTCCAATATTCCACCGCCGCTGTCCAATCTATTTAAAAGGAATAACGATAATTTGCAAAAGAACCAGTTTTGAGATATTTTAGTCATCGTACCAAATAACTCAATAATTAATTAGATTCGGCTTGTTGCAATTAATTTTCTCAGAACAACTTTCATAATGATTAAATACATTGTGTTTTTTTAACAATAAAAGATCAATTCTATCTTGAAATTATTTTGCATTAAGAATCCGCAACGGAGTAAAAGCGTTGAGAAAATAATTAATTAATTAGACTTAATATTCTTTTTTTTATTATCATGAAATAGGTCCACTTTTTTTTATAACATTTTCTTTTTAACTGAATTGTTGAAATTTACTTAGTCGAGCACCAAGTTAGACACAAGGCTATTTTATGTGCTCATTCTATCCATGGTCTTTTGTAATCTGTATTACATTTCACGTAGATGAGAATATATTTACTTGGTCAAGCACCAAGCTAAGTTAGACACAAGGCCATTTTTATGTGCTCATTTTATCCATGGTCTTTTGTAATCTGTATTACCCTTCACGTAGATGAGAATATATTTACTTGGTCAAACACCAAGCTAAGTTAGACACAAGGCCATTTTATGTGCTCATTCTATCAATAGTCTTTTGTAATCAGTTTTAGTCGTCACCTAGATGAGAATATATTTAATGGTCGATTACCAAACGAAGTTAGGCACCACACACTTTTATAACGTGCTCATTCTATCCATGGTCTTTAATATATTTACTTGCTCAAACACCAAGCTAAGTTAGACACAAGGCCATTTTTATGTTCCCATTTTATCCATGGTCCTTTGTAATCTGTGTTACTCTTTACCTAGATAAAATATATTTAATGGTCGAGATTTAGTAATGGAATCGTATTACAAGAGTTCAAATCTTATTTTTTTTTCTTTCTTTCTTCTTCTTCTTTTTTTTTCTTCTTCTCTTCTTTTTCTTTTTTTCTTCTACTCATTCTTTTCTTTTTTTATTTTTCGTACCTTTCACGAAGAACGCGTTTTTCTTTCTTTCTTTCTTTCTTTCTTTCTTTCTTTCATTCCTTTCTTTCTTCTGCTTCTGCTTCTTTTTGATTTTGTTGTTGTTGTCTTTCCTCTCCGTTTTAATCTTCATTTTCTTCCTCTTCTTCTTCTTTCCTCTCATTTTCCTTCTTCATCTCCTCCTACTTCTTCTTTTATTTCTTCTTCTTTTCTTCTTCTTCTATTTCTTCTTCTTCTTTCTCTTTTTCTACTTCTTTTTCTTCTTCTTCTTCTTTTCCACTTCTTACCATTCTCTTTTTCTACTTCTTCTTCTTCGCCTTCTTCTTCTTCTCCTCCTTCTTCTTCTTTTCTTCTTCTTCTTCTTTATTTCTTTTTCTTTTTAAGTTTTCACACCTTCCACTAAAAAAAATATATATAAATAAATAAATAAAAATAAAAAATAACCCCCAAACAACAAACAACCTCATTTTCACCATATTTGACACACTTCACCCCTGACCCTTAAACAGGGCCATATTTAAAATACATCTCGACTTTCCTGATTCCCAAATAATAATCTTTTTTCTCATTTTTTTTCATATTGTCAAATAACACCCCATAGCACTCCCACGCCTTATCCTACTGTTGCAGCAGAACATTTTACCAAAATTTCCTTCCCTAGAATTCCATAAAGAAACCTCCAGAACAATTTCCTGCCTCCATAGAAAAAAAAAAATTTAAAAACACCTGATAAAAAAGTTTTTCCTTAATGTTAACGTCTTTCGTGATTTGAATGACGCGAAGTGCCTCGCTAAAATATGTCCATCAAAACTTTAAGAACTTCTGCAAATTTCTGTTATTTCTTTTCGTTTTTTTTTTTCTCTCCTGTTTTTTAACGTTTTGTTATTCAATAACTATTTTACGGTCTTTCTCTCCAAGTTTATAACATCTGATATATATATATATATATATATATATAAAGAGAGAGAGAGAGAGAGAGAGAGAGAGAGAGAGAGGGTGATTGAGAGAGAGAAAGAGAGGGGGGATTGAGAGAGAGAGAGAGAGAGTGATTGAGAAAGAGAGAGAGAGTAAGAGGGAGAGAAAGAAAGATAGATTGATACAGAGCGAGAAAGACACAGAGTGAGGGAGTGAGAGACGGAGAGACAGAGACAGAGAGAGATGGAGAGGGAGACAGAGATAGACAGAGAGAGAGAGAGACAGACAGACACAGATAGACAGAGAGAGACAGACAGACAGAGATAGACAGAGAGGGAGAATAAAACATAAAGAAAAAAATGTAAGAGAGATAGAGAGTATATTTAGGTCTCTCCGTGGTTATGTGTGTGTATTTATGTCGTGATATAAAGTCGTTTATTATATTTACTTGGTAAGCACCAACCCAAGTTTGACACAAGGCCATTTTATGTACTCTACACTGGCTTTTTAAATTCGGTGTTATCCTTCACCTACATGAACTATTCTCCCGAGTTAACGAGCCTCATCTGCCCGAGGCTCCTAAGTGAAAGTAATGGTTTTGACTGGGATTTGAACTCGCGTAATACGATTCCAGAGCCCGAGCTTTTACCAATGCTCCACCGTCGCTGCCCTTGTATGTCGTGATATAAAGTCGTACATATTTGGGGAAAACATTTCAAATTTTATGTTTCCTCAAACAAATCTGTCACACAATTCTTTAATATGAAACGCAATAAACATTTTGGAAAAATATTGAATATAAAAAAAAAGACGGAAATAAATATAAAAAAATGAAAAGAAAAATAAACTTTGGACCCTTTCACCAAACAAAAACAAACAAAAAAAAATAAAAAAATAATGACAAGAAAAAAATGAAAAAAAATGTAGTTTAACCAAAAAAAAAACACTTTTACAGAAATTTTCAGATTTTACAAAAAAAAAAAAAAATTACAGTTTCAAAAATAAAAATTTAAAAAGTTAAAATAAAAAAAGCCCAGTTTGAAAAAAAAAATTAATAATAAAAAAAATTATAATGAAATAGTAAAAAAATAATAATAATAATAATAGTAATTTATATAAAAAAAACGTTTTACAGCAATTTAAAAGTTTCAAAAATAAAAGTTTTAAAAAATGATTTTTAAAGTAAAAAAATAAGCCCAGTTTTCAAAAAAAAATTAAAAAAAAAAAAAAATATATCCCCCGCCAAAAAAAAAAAACGAACTTTCTGAAGTTTGAAAAATAAAAGTTAAAAAATATATAATCTTTCAAAGTGAAAAAAAAAGTCCAGTTTACAAAAAAAAAAGAAAAAGAAAATAGAAAAAAATAATGATAAAAAATAATATCCCCCCCCCAAAAAAAAACCCAGAAGTTTCGGAATTTTTTTGCAACTTCTGCTCGTGTCAAACCATCAATTCGAAAATCACTTAGAATCAATAAAGGGATAAATACGTCATGAAATATTCCCATTAAAAATGTTCTTAGAAAGAGTAAAGCATCCAGACACGATAACACACGAGACTTATTTCACACACGCCTATGACCCCCTCCCCCAAACCATCTACAAAAAAAAAACCCTTAGGTCAAAGATTAGCACATATTTATTGTAAAACCATAAAGATAACTAAAGAAAGTCATAAATTTCTCACGAATATTTTCATCTAATAGTGTAAGATAGCATGGACAATGAGGAACTTTTTGGGGGAGCTCGAATATTCTTCGAACCGGGCCTGTGTGTCCAATGATTAATAAGAAGCCTGTAAGTGATTAGTTTTTAGTACTTACAAACTTTCTTCCACAACAAATTCTGTTTCTTGAATTCGAAAGGGTCGGGGTGTATAATGAATAATAAGAAGCCTGTAAGTGATTAGTTTTTAGTACTTACAAGCTTTCTTCCACAACAAATTCTGATTCTTGAATTCGAAAGGGCCGGGGTGTATAATGAATAATAAGAAGCCTGTAAGTGATTAGTTTTTAGTACTTACAAGCTTTCTTCCACAACAAGGTCTGTTTCTTGAATTCGAAAGGGCCGGGGTGTATAATGAAAAATAAGAAGGCTGTAAGTGATTAGTTTTTAGTACTTACAAGCTTTCTTCCACAACAAGGCCCACTTCTTGAATTCGAAATGGTCGGGGTGTATAATGAAAAATAAGAAGGCTGTAAGTGATTAGTTTTTGGTACTTACAAGCTTTCTTCCACAACAAGGACCACTTCTTGAATTCGGAATGGTCGGGGGAGTAACCCATCTAAGTAAATGACAACACTGAATGCAAAACTTCCAGGGACATAGAGCACGTAAAAATGACCTTGTGCCCAACTTGGGTTAGTGCCTACGAAGAAACATCATCTGTATATCTTTAAAGTTTATCTTTGTTTGGATATTATTCAATGATATTTGGCTCCATAGAATCTACAAAGATGATTTTTCATACATAAAGAATTTCCCCATGGGAAAAGCTTAATCCCAATCTGATTATAAGAAGAACCTTTACTTGTGTTCTTCTCGCGAGAAGACACTGAAGCAACGAGACAAAATCTCTTTGTCGAAATAAAATTGAATTCTTCAAAAATAATGTCTACAATTCTCATCGTTTCCGCATAGACAACAGTCTTTTGGTTTTCGTTGTTCGACTTGTTTGTTTTTTTATTGTTCCTTGAGGAAAAAAAAAGAAACGAAAGCAGGAATGTATTAAGAAAGGGAAAAAAAGAAACATGATAGGAGAGAGAGAGAGAGAGAGAGAGAGAGAGAGAGAGAGAGAGAGAGAGAGAGAGAGAAATATATATATATATATATATATATATATATATAGATAGATAGAGAGAGAAAGTAAGTGAGTGTGTGTGTGTGTGTGTAGGCGCCATTCTCTCTGTATATATGTGTGTGTGGTTTGTGCCCAAACCGATGCTGTCCTCCGCCATGTTGAATCACTTTGGCGCCAGATTGTCTCAGCCTCGGATCAAGCAAATCAGGATGACTTACAACCGATTGAGCTTCTATATTTCTCTCTCTCTCTCTCTCTCTCTCTCTCTCTCTCTCTCTTTCAATCTTTCTTTCCTTTTTTTCTATCTCTCTCTCAGCGTTCTCTCTCTCGTTTCTTCTTTCTCGCTTTTTTTCTATCTTTCTATCTCTTTCTCTCTCGTTCTTTCAGTCTCTCTCTCCCAGTAGCATTCTATCTCTGACTCTGTTTTGTAATCCTTCTTCTCCCCTCTCCTCCTTCTCCTTATATTTCTCCTCTTCCTCTCCCTCACTAACACCTTCTGCCCGTCTCTTAATTCTTCTCTCACTTCACCTTGTCTTTTTTCCTTCCTCGTCTCTCCCTCACTATCCCTCTCCCTCTCTCTATTTCTTTATTTCAACAAACAGCGCCGGCTTTAAATTAATCTTTAGCAAATGTTTATCAATTTATCAATGTATAATCGGTGTGTTGTGTTGTATTGTGTTGTGTTGATACCCGGACATGTGTTCGATGCTGAAGTCAACACAATTTAAGTGATTTCATAGCTGAAATCAAGTCGGGTGCATCGTAATAGGCCAGTTTTTTTTTTTTTAAGTAAAACTATTTTATCCCTTTCTTTTTCCTTTTTTGTCTGTTTTTTTAATCTTGTCTTTTTATTACCAAATTCATTTTTATTTTGTTTTATTCGTTTTTATTTTTTTTCAAAATCCCCAAGATAAGGCATGATAATTTGGTATCCAGTTTTGTTTTGGTTAAATTTACGAGGCTTTTTCATATTTTCTGTTAATAGTTAAAAATAATGCAGGCTGTCCATAGACAAAAAAACCTGTAGAAGACTCAAAGATAAACCGATGCCTGTTGAATGTTAAGTGACAAAACGTTCTCTATACGCGAAAATAGGCCGTCTTGTTCATTGCTCGCAAGAATGCCTATGGAGTGTTGGGGACTATATAGAAAAATATATTCTTGAATAGGGGTTTTCAAACTGTGGTCCGCGGACCACAGGGGGTCCGCAAGAACAAGATAAGGGGTCCGTGAATTAACTCATCATGTGTAATTCAAAGTATAAATTTTCAATGTCTGGATATTTATTTTTACTTATCAATGTTCCTAAATGTGTGTGTAATTGACAATAAAACTATTTGTAAAGTATTAATTTATTTTTTTTTGAATACTTATGTCTAAAACCAGTTTTCTTTGCGTTAATGCAAAATTATGTTATTTTCAGTAAAAATTTATGTATAAATTTCATATGCATTTATAAGGGGGTCCCGGGGGTAAAAACCTGAAATATAAAGGGGTCCGCAAGTCAGAAAGTTTGAAAACCCCTGTTCTAGAACACAGAACGTTGCTCATTTTTAGGCTACCACTCTCTTATTCATTGCTCGTCAATTTTAAGGAATAACTTAAAAATTGGTGACATTAGTTTCGGAACTGTTGTGGGGTGAAACACACCTCTCGTTATCCAGAGAGAGAGAGAGAGAGAGAGAGAGAAAGAGAGAGAGAGGGGAGAGAGAGAAAGAGAGAGAGAGGGGGATTTCCGCTAGCTGCTAGGAGACGCTATGCTTCCAGGCCGTATGCCACTATTTATGTATCTTTTGTTAATATATTTGTTAACCTTTAATACTATCGTCTTGTTTCT
The DNA here is from genome assembly GCA_034780655.1 of Idiosepius hallami. Taxonomy (NCBI): domain Eukaryota; kingdom Metazoa; phylum Mollusca; class Cephalopoda; family Idiosepiidae; genus Idiosepius; species Idiosepius hallami. Next base: position 8,405 of record JAUZSX010351626.1, read on the forward strand.
TATATCTACAATGTAACAACACCACACTCGACAACAACAGGAAATACCCTCCTACTTCTACTATCCAATAAGGTTTCTGTAAGACAAGATGAAAGTCATACACGGGTGGTCATGCCCGGTCTTGAGATAACATATATAATAATAAGACAATACCTTTTTTACCTGTGCTGTTCTTGATTGCTGAAATTGTTTAGGTTGTTCGCGCTCTCTTGTTCGCCTTTTTTTAGTTGTTATTTTTGATTTCTTACCTTTCAATTTCTGCCCCAAAATCTAGTGAGCCACGTTCTTCTATTTCTTTTTTGTAAGACACTAACGAAGGCTTGCATATTTAAGCCCCTTTCACAAATGCTTGAGACAATTGCCTTCATAGCGAAAAACGCCGGTCGCCGTGTCGAGTTCCTTCCCCGCTGCATCTGTAACAAGAGCCAATCAACAACATACCAAGATAGTCAGACGCATTGGCGGAATCCTTGCTCAAAGATCATGCACAGAGAGGAGCAAATGGGCCAATGCTTTCTCTAAAACGATCATAACATTAGAAAGGCTGACAGCAGTTAATAATATTCCTCGATTTGGCCGTGAATTGCCTAGATATTAAACGGCCAATTGTACAGAGTCCCATAATGAAGCTATAATTGAAGTAACCACTTCATCTAGTCTTATAATAATTAGAGATTTTCCCTAACTGTTTAACGTGTCTATTGATCTGAGCCTGATATATGTCTACATAATAAGAGTCCATTCACTAACCCCACGCTTCTTTCGAAGAAGGCCACCATGAACGCTCAAACTAGATCAATTCAATTAACGATTCATTGGTTAAGCCAAAGGTTTTCCCGGTCTGCACTTGAAAGGCTTATTTAAAGTACGTTACACCAGGGCTCAAACAAAGATAGAATTGTAGGTGCAAAAGAGGTTGATAAATATACCTTGTCAGAGAAATATTTTTTGTTCTGTCTATATTTATTTCTTGCTTTTGCTTCTAATATTTACTATCAAAGTTCCTGAGCTGAGCTTTTGTCGCCCCAAAAGTAAATGTTAAGATTTTTCTTAGCGGAAAATATTTAGGTGTAATACAAAAGAAGAAGAGTCATGTGACTAAAATGATCTTGTGATAACTAACAAGGGAAATAAAAAATAATATTGATTGTCTGAAATTATGAGTTGAGTTTTGATGATGATATTTGTTCAAATTATTTAAACCTCTGGTCTCATCTTCATTTGATCTTCTAACGTTTCGGTTCATAGAGTTCTTAGGTTTATTACTCGAAGTCAGTAACATCCACCCCTATCAAAGGGCATAGCGTAGTGGTTCGAGTAGCAACCTTCAACTGGATGTAATACGAGGGTCGTTCCCAAACTAATGCCACCTATTTTTAAGTATTTTTTTAATTTGAAAAGCAACAAACAACGGAGTGGTACCCTAAAAATAAGTGACCCTTTGTGCTCAAGAATGTATTTTTCTACATATTTGCTACACTACTCAATACACTTTTGACAGTGATGAACGAGGCAAATGATTTTCGCGCCTAAAATGCGATGGTCATTCACATCTGTGTTGCCATACGATAAATATCAATTTTTTTCTATCTATCTATCTATCTATCTATCTATCTATCTATCTATCTATCTCTCTCTCTTCTTTGAAACACGACGCAGACTGTAAATCTTCATTGACGTGTACGTCATCA
>JAUZSX010351637.1:0-10095 GCA_034780655.1 Idiosepius hallami
TGAAACCTGTGTGACCTTAAATAACCATAAAAGGTTGATAGGTCGTTAAACCCAAGCAAACCAAACCAAACCAAACCAAACCAATGCTCCACCTTGTTACCCAGAAGTATTAAACTTTTATTGTTTAAATAATTTGACTTTGCTTGTTAGAAAAAAAAATGAAGATTAAAAGATATTTTTATTCTGCATTTGTAATATTGTTGATAAAAAAAAGCAGTCACCAAAAAAATAAGTGTTTTATTATTTTTAGTCACCACTAGGAAAAATCACTTGCAATATAGAGCCGTGTCCTGAGAGGACTTTAGCTGAAACATTCAGTAGGAAGCAATAAGGAGAAAAACGATAGTGTAAATATAATCTATGTAATTCTATACTTCCCCATATTGACTTTTAACCTAAAATCTGATAATGGTAGTGATACAAAATTAGTAAACATAACCTTTGAACAATATTTAAACAGTTTCCTCTTTAAAACAACTTAGGAAATCCATGCTGACCTAATGGTAAGTTTTAGAAGCGGGATTATTATTCATTATTTAGTTCTGTTGCTCGGCTAGGGTAGATTTTGTAACAGCTTTTTGTATTTGCCTGGCAGGGCGGTTAGACCTGTGCAGGCTAACCTTTTTTTTCCAAAGGAAGGCAGCAGTAGGATAAGCATAATACAAGAGTCAAATTAGAGTTGGCCACTTTTTTGGCATTTTTAGTTATATATTATTAAGATATATGTCCTCATCCAAAATCATTAAGTGATTAAAGGTATCAACATTAATCTAATAAAAAGAAAAATGTTATAATTGATTTTTTTTTAGCATTAAAAAAAAAAGCTTGATTATAAACAAAGTAAACTGACTTAATATTCAAAATTAATTTTTTTTAAGTTGGTTTACTTTGTTTATAATCAAATGTCAAATAATTTTTCTTAATATTTAAAATTAATTCTTTTTAAGAAACATTATTTGATTTAATAAATCCTTCTCTGTTAAAACAATACTTTGTTGATATCTGTTTGAAATAAGATAATCTATTTATTTGTGGCTTTATTTAAAAAAAAAAAAAATAATACTGTAACATATGGTCGAGAAATCTTTTGAAACTATCTATAATAATTACTATTGACACAACCAAAATAGGAGGGGGCGGTTGACGTGGCGCAGGCGATAGACAATCGGACTTTAAAACCGTAATACGATAGTTCAAATCCAAGTTGTTCCGTTGATGTTGACATGTCAAATAATACTCTTGGGAAAGGTATGAATACCCATCCTAGTCTAAATATAGTCCAACTTGTGTTAAAAGAAAAAAAAAAAAACTTTGTGTATAAAAATGACGTTTATTAAAAGTAGTTGTTCTCAGAATTAAAATGACTTAAAAAAGGTTGATGTGCCGTTAAACACAAAATAAACCAACCAACCAAACTAGGATGTGTGGCGTGTTGGTCTCAATATCTATGTATCAATTGGCTATAGGGTAAATACTGAACATTGTGTTATGTAGAAATCTACGTGTGGACAAAAGAACGTTTATCAAAAATGATTGATCTCAGCATTAAATGACTTAAAAAAGTTGCTATGGATTATTAGGTATGACAGGACATGTCGAAAAAATTGTTAAGCCCCCCTTTTCTTAAAAACAACGATTGTATTATGTATAAATAAATAAATTCACTTTTAAGTGTTCTCGTTCTTTTAAGTAAATATTTTTTTTAATAAATAATTTTGGCTTCAATGATCGATGAGGTAAAAAAAAATATTCAAATGTCCTGTCATACCTAGTGGTGTTGTATACAGTGTAGATATAAGAAACAAGATGACAGTGTTAAGGGTTAACAAATATATTAACAAAAGGTACATAAATAGTGGCATACGGCCTGGCAGCATAGCGGCTCCTGGCAGCTATGCTGAAATCCTCTCTCTCTCTCTCAGGGTGACGAGAGAGATCACATTTATAGTGATTGGAAGAGTTCATTCTGATGTGCGTTTCACCCACAACACATGACAAGATACATAGCTTCACAGCTACATGTATTGGTAGCACAGTGTATTCTTTCGGGTGATAGTGATTATTAGGGCTGCAACAATATTCTTTTTAAAATATGGTTTATATTCTCTCGATATGCTGGAAATATTCTTGAAGCATATGCTTAAGAATATGCTGTTTTTCTCGGGAATATTCTTTTTAAAAAAAGAATATGCTTTTATTTCTTGGGAATATTCTTTTTAAAAAAAAGAATATGTTTTTATTTCTTGGGAATATTCTTTTTTTAAAGAATATGCTTTCCGTTGAAAGCATATTCGTTTTATTTTTTTAAAAATATGCTTTTAATGAAAAGCATATTTTACAAAAGTTAAAAAGCATATTTTTTTTTTTAAATGTGCTTTTTGTTAAAAGTATATCCTTTTTTTTAAAAAAAGAGACAAAATTCTCAAGTGTCCTTGTTAGACTCATTATTATTATTAGTCCTGGTGAAAATGAAATAAGTCCAATATATTATTAGTCCTGGTGAAAATGAAATAAGTCCAAGATATTATTAGTCCTGGTATTAATCCAAAATGGCGATTACCCAAAGAATATTTGTGTATAAAAATCCTTGTGGGTTTTAATAGAGTTTCTTCTTAGCAGTGGTGAATTTATGGTAGTTTATTTAAAGAGAATGTTGTTGTTTGTATTCAGCTTTCTGATTGGTCAACGACAGACGTCTCCATTATTTAAGCTTTGCTTTAAATCTGAAGAGACAAAATATTAAGAAGAAGAAAGACCAAGATTAACTCAAAAGTCCCTATTTTTTTTTTTGACCACTGATTTGTTCTGAGTTTTTGGCAAAAAGAATTTTGTACCTTTTTTATAGACATTTATACAATTTGCTTTCAGAAAGAACTTACTTGATATGACTGCATGTTTATTGGCGTGTGGAATCAACCCTGACAAGTGTATATTATTTCAACAATCACAGGTAGGGAAAAATTATCTCAGTAGTTGCGTAAGATACAGAGTATCCAAAAACTGCCTTGAAGACTGAAGATTTTCTAACAAGGGTTTAATATGCTGTTCAAATGCAAGAACTTGTCCGAAATGACCCTAATTTTCAAGGTGTCCCAAAAGTCACTTGAAGCCTGAAGATTTAAAAAAAAAAGGGTTCAATATGCAGTTCAAATGCAAGAACTTGTCCGAAATGACCCTAATTTACAAGGTGTCCCAAAAGTCACTTGAAGCCTGAAGATTTTCAAAAAAAGGGTTCAATATGCAGTTCAAATGCAAGAACTTGTCCAAAATGACCCTAATTATCAAGGTGTCCCAAAAGTCGCCTGAAGATTTTCAAACAAGGGTTTAACATGCAGTTCAAATTGAAGATCCCAATTTTCTGCAAAAGTTGATTAAACACAAAAACAATTAATAGAAAAATCAAATAATTCAAGTCAATTGTATCAAAACTCTTACTGGCCGTGGAAGTATTTTCATTTCTTTATTCATCAAAAATGTTACAATTAGTGGTGCGTTGGGCAGAAAATTTGTATTTGCTGTTTCCGTAGCATATTTGTTTTTGCGAGGAAGAGTCGCTAGCCCTATGCCCAACACCCAAACTGGAGGACCTTTTGTGGGCTTTTGAAATCAGTGTTACCCTTCACCTAGATAAGCTACTCTCCCGATTAACGACCCCCGTCTGCCCAAGGAAACTAAAGGTAGATGTAATGGTTTTGTAAAAGTTTGAAATTCTTTAATTCCAGATTCCTCAACATACGGAATTGGCCTGGATTCTTGGATGCCATTGTACCTTACCTCGGTTACAACATTTACCTCAATGGAAAGTAAGTTTGTTTTCTATAGCACTGTTAACTGTTGTAATATAAAATAAATTAATATAACACTGTTAACTGCTGTAATATAAAATATTACTGTTATTATTGTTTGTTTTCTATAGCACTGTTAACTGTTGTAATATAAAATAAATTAATATAACACTGTTAACTGTTGTAATATAAAATAAATTAATATAACACTGTTAACTGTTGTAATATAAAATAAATTAATCTACAACATTACAATAAATTTTCTCACAACATTTTTGTATAGCTTTATTGTAAATGAATTAATTGCCGAAAAAAGCTGACATCACTGAACAAACACGTGCTCAGTTGCACGCGACGAGAACAAAAGAAGAAAGAAGAAAAGAAGAAAGAAGAAAAGAAAAGAAGAAATACAGATGAATAATAATAACAACAACAACATAAGAATAATAAGAAGAAATACACATGTATGTATAGGAAGAAGAAGCAGAAGAAATACATGATATAGATGAATAAGAAAAAGAAGAAGGAGGAGAAGAAGAAGAAGAAGAAGAAGAAATAGATGATACAGATGAAGAGGAAGAGAGGAAGAAGAAGGAGGAGAAGAAGAAGAAGAAGCAGCAATAGATGATGAATAAGAAGAAGGCGAGTAAGAAGAAGAAGAAGAAGAAGAAGCAATAGATGATACAGATGAAGAGGAAGAGGAAGAAGGAGGAGGAGAAGAAGAAGAAGAAGAAGAAGCAATAGATGATACAGATGGAGAGGAAGAAGGAGGAGGAGAAGAAGAAGAAGCAATAGATGATGAATAAGAAGAAGAAGGAGAGTAAGAAGAAGAAGAAGAAGAAGAAGCAATAGATGATACAGATGAATAAGAAGGAGAGGAAGAAGAAGAAGAATAAATGGAAGAGAAGAAGAAGAAGAAGAAATAGATGATACAGATGAATAAGAAGAAGAACGAGAAGAAGAAAATAATTAAATCTGTATAAATGAAAACTGTATAAAGGGAGATAATCGTTTAGTTTCTTACAGTTATTTCCCTTCGTATTTTTAAACTGTCATGGCTTCGACCTTAACGTGCAAGCATGTCACTTTTGCTCGCCGTGTTTTTAATCGACAAATTTATTCTTTCAGAAAACATATTTTACCTTTAGTCACCAAAGGTTGTTCTACTAACGTGAGTAACAATTATATGAGAGCCCGATCTCGGGAATTATCATTGTATAACCATTTCAAAAAATAAACTGTACGGACTCAGAGAAAATATCAAGAAAATTTTTTTTACAGAAAATTTATTTTCTCTAAAATAAATTTTGGTACAAGTGGAGTTTAGAGTTTAGAGTTGAAATTGTATTTCAAAATAAGGGATGCTCCCCAAGACTAACACAGTGCATTCGTAAAATTAATGTGTGTGTCTTCTTTTGCCTTTGATCACGAGGGCCGATATATCGTCTCTTTAGGGTTTAAGAGATAATAAACCAACGTAAGTAAATAAACATTTATTTTGCCTTCGTTCACCCCACACACACCCCACTCGGGCCGATATATCGTCTCTTTAGGGTTTAAAGAGTTAATAAACCAACGTAAGTAAATAAACATTTATTTTGCCTTCGGTCACCCCACCCGGGCCGATATATCGTCTCTTTAGGGTTTAAAGGGTTAATAAACCTACGTAAGTAAATAAACATTTATTTTACCTTCGGTCACCCCACACCCCACCCGGGCCGATACATCGTCTCTTTAGGGTTTAAAGGGTTAATAAACCTACGTAAGTAAATAAACATTTATTTTACCTTCGGTCAGCCCACACCCCACCCGGGCCGATATATCGTCTCTTTAGGGTTTAAAGGGTTAATAAACCAACGTAAGTAAATAAATATTTATTTTGCCTTCGGTCACCCCACCCGGGCCGATATATCGTCTCTTTAGGGTTTAAAGGGTTAATAAACAAACGTAAGTAAATAAACATTTATTTTGCCTTCGGTCACCCCAGACCCCACCTGGGCCGATATATCGTCTCTTGGGGTTTAAAGACTTTATAAACCAACGTAAGTAAATAAATAAACATTTATTGTAAAAATGAGAAATTCGCACGCAACAACAGTCAACAACAGACACGTCGTTAAAAATGTTTGTTGTAAATTAAAAAATGTCTGAATAAAAAAGTTTTAATAAACCAAATGAAGTAAAAAAAAATGTTTTTAAAAAAGAGAAAATATCGCGAAAATAAAAGTAAAAATTTCACACATGCTTTAGGTATGACAGGACATTTGAATAATTTTCTTTTACCTCACCAATCATTGAAGAAAAAATTATTTATTAAAAAAATATTTACTTAAAAGAATGAGAACATTTAAAAGTGAATTTATTTATTTATTTATACATAATTCAATCGCTGTTTTAAACAAAGGGGGGGTAAAAATTTTCCGACATATCCTGTAATACCTAGCACAGCACTGGTTCTACCCCACATTTACAACGCTTTATACCCCTTTAGTTGCCCATCAGTAAAAGAATACTAGCTTTCAAATTTCTTTTTTGTTTGGTCTTCACTTCTTTTCTGTAGCAACACAATTTTGCCAAGCCACATTATTTTCTTATTCGCTTCCATTTCATTCATTACTGATACTTCTTATATTTGTTTTTCAAGACATTGTTCTTGTTTACATTATCTTGGAAAATGACATTTCACTTTCCATTTTCGTTGATAATTCATTCTGTCTATTGACGCCTGTAACGAACTCATTTTTCTCGTTTGTTATTTTTTTTTCTCTTTCTGAAACCAGTCGTTTTCTTCTTTTTCGGATTTTAATTTTTCAATGAGTAAATTTACTTGTATGTAGTCTTCCGGTTTTTGGGTCTTGCTGTCTGACAGTCACAACCCACTCATGCACGTTTGGAATTGTAAATGTTGTTACAAAGAAAAATTGTATTATTTAATAAATGTATTTCATAACAACATTTACAATTCAAAACGTTATAACCAAAGACAACGCTAATTTTATCACGATTCAAAACAAAATGGTTTATTTACTTAAAAATAAGATTATTTTCAAAATCTACCAATTTAAATTTACCATCTAAAATTTACCTAATAGCTTAAATTTTCCTACCACAAATATATTTCTAAACCCCTGATGATGGACCAAGACGGATCCGAAAGTGCTCGGAATATATGCAAACATTTGGGTTATATATAAAAAGAAAATTCTCAAGATATTATAGAAATATAAAAAAATCGAAATAATTTTTTTAAGGAGCAACGACAATATACATCTTTGATATTTAATGTAACATTTAAAAAAATAAATTTATATATTTATTTATATTATATATATATATATATTTATGCTATGAATTAACCAAGCTTAAAAGTATTTTTAATCAACTAAAAATTAAAAGGAAATAGGGATGGATTAATAAAATTGTAATAAGTGATGAAAAGTCTATTAAAAAATATAAAGTGGGTCCCTATGTGATTATCATCAGTCTTATACCAAAGGTGATACGGCTAAATTGTGCAATTAAGTTGTATTGAAATTATGTTACCAATGCTTATATCATCGAGCTGGCGGAGATAGCCAGCATCGAGACTATGCTGCTGAAGTCGCATCTGCACTGAACGGGGCATGTTTCCAGGATGGAGGATTACCGCCTGTCCAATATAGTCTTACATGGCAAACTATCCACTGGCTAAGAGGCGTACAGAGGAAACAGTACAAAGACTCTTTAAAGAAGTCCCTCGTGTCGGCCACATTGACCCCCATCAGTGTTCTACTGTTAGTGCTGACCATGACACCTCCCTACAAGCTGTCCACCAGGCTGTCACCTCCTTTGAAATCTCTCACACAGCGAACCTATGGAAGAGTGCTGCAGGATGAAGACCCAGGAAGCAGAAATATAGGATATGACTTTTTGTCGCAGCTTCTGCGACCGAACCTGCTTCTCTAACATCGGGCTCGTCAGCCACAAGCATGCCTGCAATCGATATTGACAGACCCAATTAATAGTATCTTTTTTCGCCAAACCAAGAAAAGTTGAGGTATGATCACGGAGGTTGGAACCACTCATTACAATAGAATGCAAAATTAAATGCAACCAATCACAGTAGCTTAATGAAGCCAAATTATGTAGCTTTCCTCACTGTGTCAAATCTAGGACTCGACCTGATTACCGGATTACTGCTACTACGGTTGGTATTGCTGTTATTGCTACTGGATTATTTGGATAAATTACCGTTCTGGATCAAAGTGGTTCAGTTTTATACCGAGGAAAATGGTACGTGAACCAAAAACAGTTTTGAGTGAAAATACAAAAAAGACAATGTAGACGATACTTAATGAAAATGAATTATAAAAATCATCACATATATAAAACGAAATATTTTTACACATTTTCTTGTAGTACATAACTTGAAGCATTAAAAAAGTTAACTATAGCTCCACATTTTTTATTACTAATTCAGTCCATTTCCATAAAGCCGCTCTTCTCTCAATCTTCGATTCAAAAATATTTTTTCTCTGAAGTAAACCTGTAATCTTAGTACTTTCTGGTGGAATTTTTTCTGTTTTGATTTCCTTGCGATGTTTCCAGTAGATTGCTGCCGATATCATTCCGGGCGAGATTACACTGAATAGAAATAGAAACAAATTAAAACAAAATTGGTAAAAAAAAGAGTAAAGAAAATATGTTTTCTCAATTTCTGAGAGTGTGTCTTATGGTTTCAAATATTCTGTTTTTGGCTCTGTGCCATGATTTAGGCATTACTATTTTTTTGCTCGAAGCTATTGGAAGCTTATGATTTTGTCAAATTTGAAGTCCGTTGTCTGTTATGTAATCAAACAACCCAACTTTAACAATCGCTCATGTGCATATAAATAAGCGTAGAACAAAGTATAATACACAGACTTTACAAATATGTGGCAAAACCATCTGAACGAACAAAAAAGAATTATCATTGGAGAATAGAACACGAAATTTAAGAAAAGTAGTTAGGAACGAGTTATGTCGATCCGTTCAGTCAAAGGCCACACATACATCATTTACTAAAATTTCCTAGGAGAAGGAAACGTCTACTATGCACAGTATATTAGTTTAAAAGAATCAGTGAAACATACGAGGGTTAAAAAGATATTGATTCATTCACTATTATAAAAGTTTTCTCATGTTTATATTAAAGCATGATCAACAAATGACAATAAATATGTATTATGTGGTTAATGTAGGCATAGTGTCAATACTACTTGATCTAAAATAATTAAACGTGTGTATCCTATGCACAAATTATATTTCATGTATACATTAGTACACATAAATTCGTACTAGGGTCGTTTCAAAAGTAATGACTCCATCTTTTAGATTTCCTTTGTTCATGAAATAGAGGTTGAAGATTGCATTGTTATGGACAGTGTTGTAGGACTAGCTATTCTAGTTAAAATATAATAAGTTTATAAGTATTTTAGCATTAAAAATTGTTTTTTAATTCAATATAACATTATTTGTAAATTCTTTAGGCTGCAATATATTTATTCATAATTTATTACAGTTTTAGAATGTATTGAGCTCTCTTTTTCCAGTTTTAATTACAAGTTGTTGATTTACTTTTCTAAGTTTAATTTTAATCATATTACTTTTCATGTACGCATCTTTACTTTTGAGTGTGTGTCTCCAATGTCATCCTTATTGTCATCAGTTTGTTGAATTCCCAATTCAAAATTAAATAAAAACATTATTTTCCTAATTCATGGACACAATTACCTCCATAAAATCTTCAATCAAAGATCCTTTTCAAATTTACAACAGTGTTGTAATTGTGATTTTATATATAATTCATTTCTAGTGAAGATTCAGTACCGATATTTTGTAACGTTATGGAATTTGAATAAATATATATCAATATATACGTCCGTCTGGCTGAGGGGCTGAGCAGCTCCCCATAACTTGGCCCGTGATCGTCTAGTGGTGTTGGTGTTAGTGTTGTTTGTGTTGGTGTCAGTGTTCATGTTGCTATGTGTGTGTGTCACATTTATGTGTGCGTGTATGTGTAAGCAGATTGGAAGTACAAGTCTTTTTTTATGGTACCATTATTTTCTCTCTGTTTATTCATGAAGCAACTCTTAGTTGGAGATAGAAAGAATCAGCTATTTCTGTTGGCAGCCCCTAGGGGGGTACTGTGCCCCCGACACCAGTAGAGACCTCTCTCTAGCTGGCCGGCCTCTCGTCTAAATGTCTCTGACTGTCTAGTATCTCAACTAGTACATATAATCTCTCTATCTTTTTTCTAACAATCGAATCAAATATTTGTTCATTTAACTAA
>JAUZSX010351647.1:0-10094 GCA_034780655.1 Idiosepius hallami
TTGCATGATAAACCAGAAGGTCGCTTTATAATCAGACATAATAAACCCGGGCAACGCCGGGTAAAACCGCTAGTATATAATAAAAGAACATTTATTATAGAAATTGCATTAAAAAATTCTAAGTCCAAGAAAATATTGATATCAACATTTTTATAAAAATATTATTCTGTTTGTGGAGAGAAAAAATAAAATTTACAACTAAACTATTAGAAACAAAAGAGACATTTTTAATTAAAGACCACTATTTTACAACTTTAATTATAGCATTAAAAATGTTTGATTTTTTGTTATAACAAGTTTGATTAATTTCTTTTGTAAAATATTATAGGAATAGAAAAAGAAGAAGGAAATTTACCATAAACGAAAGGAAATTTATGTGGAAAATTATAGGCTTCTATGATAGCTTTAGAGATATAATAATAAAAATAATAATAGTAATAATAGATCTATTAATTTTAATCACAGGATAGAATAAAAACTGATGAATTATTCTACCTGTGGTTTTATAAAAGAAGAATATAAAAAAACCTGGAATTTGTTAATTTTACAATCTTTGGAGTTCAAATAACTAGACTTGTCAGTAAGTAATTTCTAAGGAGAGAAAGCAAATGGATTTTATTAGAGGTTCCCGATTTCAACACAAGACATTACGATTGTTGCTTAGTTCATGAAATAGAAGCTTAAAATGAGATTTGCCATTGGCTTAATCTAAAAACCAATCAACTGCCTATACTTCCTAAACGAATTTAATGACTGGTTAAAGCTAGTTATGCCTTTATGACAGCAATATTCCTGCTTTTAATATGCACAACAAGATTTGAGGAAATTGCTAGGGAGTTGATTTCATCCACATTTACACCCAGTGGTGCATTGGACAGCAAATTTGTTTTTTTGCTGTTTTTGTAGCAAACTTGTTTTTATAAGAAAGAGACGCTAGCTTTTTGCTCAAAGCTGGAGGACCTTTTTTGGGCTATTGAAATTAGTGTTACCCTTCCATTAGATGAGCTACTCTTCCAAGTTAACAAGCCCCATCTGCCTGAGGCAGCTAAAGATAGATAGAATGGTTTTGATTTGGATTTGAACTTGCGTAATATGATTCCATAGCTTTTACCGATGCCCCATCTCGCCGCCTAGGAAGTTGATGACAATGAAAAGTAAGATGGGCGGTGTCCTCTGTATAATCTAAAAAAACAAAAAATGCTGGCCATAGATGTTTCTTGAACATTACTGCTATCAATAGAAACTATTAACCACTTTTGTAACATATTCATTAAATAACTGAAGAGATGAAAGTCTTGAAAAATTATTATAGAATGTATTCTATTGAATAGAGAAAAAAACAATAACATTTTGACATTTAAGAACTAGCTATTCTTAAACTTACAAAGTAATCGCACTACTTTAAGACACAAATTTGGATATTTATTGAAAGGATATTTGTATCTTTTTTAATAGATTGATGTCTCAAGTAGAATTTCTTTTAGAAAAAATTTCTGTTTTTCCCCATCGTTTAAATTGTAATTTATTCTTAGCAAATGAATTGTAAAACATCTTAAGAGCAATAACAATTATCAAATTTCTATATTTGTAATGTAATATTTCTATAAACACAAAATTTATACTAGAATGAAGTGTTAATGTTTTGGGGGCATTTTTTTTTTTTTAAATCAATTCACACTTCTTTTTGTTACCACAATAAATATGCTTCCAAACCCTTATTTTCTTTTTATAATTCCAACATTATAATTTGCATTTAGTCTTAGTCATGTAGTTTAGCAAATAAATTCTTTATTAAACTATAAATAAAAATCATAAATTCCTATATATTTTTTTCGATTCTGAGATTAATTTATTTTGTACAAGGTTTTAGGAAAAGTTTTGAGAGTGTTTTTGATATCTGATAAGAAACCAGTATTGTAATTAAATAATCTTAGATAAAGTTTTTATTGCATAACATGTGTCTTCTGTGTTGAGAACTATTAATTGATCAACTTTTCTTTTGGGAAAATGTTATTAACTATTATAATTGAGAAAAAAATTTTGATATTTGAGAAATAACCTTTTTTTTTTTTTTGAAAAGTAAAAATGCAACAAAAACTTGCATAAAGATATAACAAGTATATGACAATTTGAAGGTGATTTCCAAAGTTAAAAACAAGAGAGTACAAACTGGAAGTAAGTTCACATTGGGGGGTATAGTATAGAAAATTGGATAAAAATGTTTTAAAAAGAAAGTTAAAAAAATGGTTAAAATCACAACTAAAGAACTTGCAAAAGAGATAGATATATATAAAAGTAGAGTCCATAAACACTAAATGTCTTTGTGAGTATACACATTTTGCTTTGATATTTGGATCCTATGTTATGTAGAACAACACTCAAAACTTTCTAGATAACCCAAAAAACTTTATAAACTTAAGGTAATTCGATACGACACCAAATGACAAACTTAACACAAGAATAAATTCTTAATGAATTTATTTGGATAAAGAAGCTTAATTCTTTAAAAAAAATAAATGTTAGCAGATTTTTAGGGTTTTTACCACTTGAAACTAAACATATAAACATAAATGAAAAAAAAAACAAAAAATTTTATGGAAGGTACATTTCCATTCTTATATTGTTTGATTCAGTTGCTAATTCATTACTTACCAGCATATCAACCTTTACAGCCAACTACTTATAGCCAATGTTTTTTGATTAACTTTTTTTGTTAACATTTATTTAAAAGAAAACTTACTGCACTATTTAACCTATAGTTGGGAAAATTAAGAATTCAAAAATTTTCCAGGGATGTTAGTCCTAAAATAAATGTAGAAGACTCACTTGGATTTGAAACTACATATGATGATTTTATATAATTGACATGTCCTACTAGGTTTTCTATTTCTAGTAAGACTTCTAAAAAGGAAAAATGCAATGGAAATGAATACTTTTTTTTAGTATCCATTTATTCTTTTATTTATAACACTCAGCATAGCCTGGCATTGCCTGCGCAACTCAAAATTTTTTAGGTGTGGCAAAAAAATTATACATAAACAAAATTAGAATGATTAAATGCTAAATCTAGCATCATTTAACATAGTGCAAAATTGCTGTTTCAATCTTATTGTGTTTCACCAATGACATGCAATGTTGTTTATATTTACTTGGTCAAGCACAAACCCAAGTTAGGTACAAAGCTTAAAATCTACATGCTCATTAGATCCATGGGCTTTTTAAAAAAAAAATCAGTGTTGTCCTTCACCGAGATGAGTTACTCTCCGAGTTAATGAGCTCCATCTGCCAGAGACAGCTAAAGGTAAATGCAATGTTTTTCACAGGGCTTTGAACTAGTGTAATAGGATTCCAGAGTCCAAGTTTTTACCAATGCTCCATTCTTGCTGACCAAACATGCAATGTTATCATTCCAAACCCCAAACAGGATTTGAATTTGCTAACAGTTTTGTAGAAAAACGTTTTAACAAATGGCCTATGACATAGTTCTGTATTCAGAATTACAATTTTCATTGTTTTACACTTAATCATAATGGCACTTTTCCTTCTAGAAGTTGATTTTTCCAATTATTGATTTTCAGGAGTATTCTAGAACAACACCTACCTAACAACACTTCTACACACTAAGTATAACTGTATGAATAAAAAAAAAAAAAAAAAAATTGGCCCAGCTGTTTTAGAGTTCATAGAGAACAAAATCACATAGACACAAAAAGTTTCATTTTTACATAGGTTTATATTAACAAAGAAAATTTCAATTATTTAGGACCGTTCATGTTTTTTTTAATCACCTGTTTTCCCCCCTTACAAAAAAAATGCAGATTTGAAAATTTTCTTTTAAAACTCAGATGCTTTTAATGAAATATAAACATAGCACTCTCACAATAATCAAAAGAACCAGAGAAAACTGGTAATTAGTAATAAATCATGTTTGGTTGACAAAACTGGATTATGAATAAAACAAAAATAAAGTTAATGTGTAAACAAGTTGATGTTGCTGTAGTCTAGGGTTTGCAATTCCTGTGCTGCACTATTGATTGCACTGTGCATATCTACCCTTATAGCGGTGATTTGCAGGCATCTCATTACAAGGTGGGCTGGAAAGAAGAGCCACAAAGACACAGAGAGACAGGACGAAAACGAAACAACAAACCGATATTTTTCTTTTAAAAGTTGTGTATTTATTCCCCTTTGTTGCATCCTAGTGGCATGGAGAAAGACGGCTAGTTGTTAAGTCTTCAACGAACTTAGATTTTGGCTGGGCACAGGGCCCTGGGGGACCTGGCTCTTAAAATCGGAACTCACTAAATTTTTCTGAGTATTATTTTTATAGTTATGGACGTGTCTGGCCAAGTTTCTGGCCTCGCCTCAAATTTTACTATGGAATTTGGCCGAATTTTGGAATTTTGTTGACACTCGTTAAGTTACCCACATGCCCGTGTCAGTTGGAGCCAAATCTAGTTTTGGGCACTTGAATTGTCTGGATTCTGCCCTCCATGGTTTCAACCAAATCTTAGGATAATCATAATAATCGTGGCCAAGCTTTCTATTAATTAATGGATTTTTCATTTAATTTATCCCTCCTAATCGTTAATTAATAGTTCCTAGTTAATCAATTCACTCTTGTCTCTTAGATTCACTTCTTGGGTCGTTCTGGGTATCAAGCTAACTAATTAGCTGACAGATTTCTGTCACACATGATGCTCATCCTGAAAACACTTAGAACAATGAAAGAGTAAAAGAAAAGTTGGAACTGATATTCATTTACTCAATTTCATTTCATTAAGTTTACCAGTTAAAAATCAAACCAATATAATTTTTCATTAAATAAGGACTAAATCAGGAACCAAGGTATTTTTAAAAGAGCATATTATCAATATTTCCTTTAATAACTTAAAAGAAACTACAAAATGTCTATTGAGCTATGGATACACGTGAACATGTAATTGAGTAGAATTGGTAAGTACATTGTCTAAATCATTATTAAGTTCACAAAATAAGAGAAAAAGACTAATATTTGTAAACAGTATGTCTCAACTTTTTTTTTCCAAAAACAAACATCTTAAACTTAAAATAGCAGAAGTTTGTATTAATATCTAAGGAATCCTGGGTTATGAGGGTGGAGTATTAGTAAAAGCTTGGTCCTTGGAATCCTATTACGCGAGTTTAAATCCCAGTCAAAACCATTACATTCCCCTTTAGCTGCCTCGGGCTGATAGGGTTCATTAACTCAGCAAAGTAACTCATCTGAGTAAAGGGCAGCACTGAATGCAAAAATCCCAGGTGTATACAACATGTAAAAATGGCCTTGTGCCTAACTTGGATTAATGCTCGACCAAGTAAATATAATATTTAAAAAATCCTGTATAATTTTTTACACTTAACAGTTTTCTTTTTTTCTTTCTTGGGTTAATGATTCTATGTTGCTGATTTAAATGATTTGACCTAGTTATTTTGGCCCAAATTCCAAAAAAAAAAAAAAACAGTGGTCTATCTGCCACCAACTGTGATGATTGGGAGGCTCTTAACAACCTTCCCAAGTTTCATTTTGCATCTTTTATTTATTTTCTCCCTTTAACCACTTATACACTATAAATAATTCATCAGTGTTGTTGAAAATATCTAAATTAAATTTAGCAGCTTTGGATTAACGCCAAATTTAGGTGATGATCTATTATAATATACAATGTATAAAGTTTCAATGAAGAGATGGGAGTATGTAATGAATGTATCGAGTTATGGTTATACTTAATTAAAAATGATAAACTATGAACCAAAACGATGGGTGACCTGCTGTTTGCTGATTTATAGAGAAACAAAAGTCTGTTAAAAGAAAAATATACACTCTTTTTACTCTTTTATTTGCAGGTTGCAGGGATGAATGGTTCTCTGACTGTTTCTTTGATTGGGTCTCTTCTCCTCGTGACCCTCAATTTGCATGCTCTCTCTACCTCAAGACCGAAAAGCTTCCAGCAGAGAATCTCTGATAAGGATCTGTTCATCTCAGAATTTTTCTTCAATCATTTTTATAGTTTTAGAGGCTTTATCCTTCAGCTTTCAGACAGGTTTTGACCAACCAGTTAAGTAGATTGACGAGATTCCAGCCATAAATTTTGGTCAACCAGCTAGGCATATTGGCCTGATCCAGGTTCAACCTGTCTTTTGTCTAGTCAATATTTGGGTTCATATTGTACAGGCCCTATCTGATCTAATTACATAAACTATGACCAGATATCTCTTTCCCCACAAAAAAAAACCAACAAAACAACTGCTCTATTAATTCTTTTTGAATCAACACTGTAAGAAAAGGCGTGAATCAAATTATTCCCTTTGGCTTCAGATTAAACATTGCAACTGGTGTTATTCAAACCTATTTACAAATGAAACATGTTTATTGTGAATGATTTTAGCATTAAATGATGGAAAAGGTTAATAAGCAGTGAAATAAAACTAGTCAGCAAGTATATCTATATTTCTTATTACTTTAAACAGTTAAGTCTCAATGCAAATTAGAGCACCATTTAAAGCAGTGGTTTCAAACATTTTTTTGCAAGCGCCCCCTTCACTGCACAACGAAAATGCCAGCGCCCCTTCACTGGTGGTTGAAATGCCAGCGCCCCACTCTTCCAAACATACGCCATAACGATGGTAAATCTAGGAGAATATTTGGTGGAAGTATACAGGCACAAATGTCTTTTTGCAATTACTGGGAAACAATTAAATCGTCCAGTTTTTCTAGCCTTTCCACCAACACCAATATCACATTTTAGTAAAATTGCTTCAATGCCTTCTTCAAAATTTTAACGCTACCCCCTATCCAACTATTTACTTGCCTGCACCCCCTAAAAGTTTGTATTGCACCCCTAGGGGCGCTACCGCCCACTTTAAAAAACACTGATAAAAGAATTGTTTAATTTCAAACCAATAACTTAGGAAAAAATCCATCCCACCTGGTTGTAGCTATGGATTAAATAATTGTCATGCTATTCAGAAGAACTGAAATCTAATGAAAAACAAATCCCAAAAATAATTACATCAAAGATAAAAAAAAACAAAAAACAAATTAGATTTCTGAGTTGGCTAAAGGAGGAAGAGAAAAGAAAGAAAATGTAAAAAAAAAACAACCAAATTTATAAGTAGATTACTTCATTGAATGATATTTTAAACACTAAACATTTTTGGTCTTTCATCATAGCTTGGTATAGAAAACAGAAAATTTAAAGAAACCCAACTAATTATCACGGAGCAAAAATAAACAACATTCATTTCATTAAATTTTACTAAAAATTGGTGGAATTAGAATTAACAATGTAAATAAAAATAATTCTAGTAATTGTTTTTTTAAGAGAAAAAAATTTCACCCTCATCAGCAGTTAGAATCATTGTGAAATGGATAGTGTTCTCAACTGAAAGGGTTGTAAGTTGGATTTTGTTGACCCTGATTACAGGTAAATTTGTTGGAATACATTGTATAGAAGAGCTTGTAATAATGACAATGCATACACAAACATATAGAGTCAGTTCGAAGAATTCTCTCAGGACCAACTACATATGTTCTTGGTACAGCTCAGTACTACATTAGAGTAACATTTATGTTTTTGCTGGCCTTGTGAAGGTTGGTGTTTAGATTTTTCCTGTTGTTACATTGTGTTCGCTCAGACCGTTTCAGTTTGCATTTATCCTCCTGCTACCTATGTGTGTAGCGCTGTGCGTCATCCATCTTAATGGATTTTTTTTTTTTTTATTGCTTTGCATCCCAGCTGCCTTAATTATTCTTCAATAATAGACTATGATTATAATGAAAAAAAGTCAAAATACAAATTATTTTAATTATAGTCAATTTTTGGATAATTTTCTTGAATTAAATAAAATAGCACAACCAAACACTGTTCATTTATTTGCCTGTTAACTAAAGAAAGATATTTTTTTCAAATGATTGTTCACTCTATTTTATAGCCAAAAAGATTGGTGTGGTATTTAAAAAAAAACTACCAACTAATAAATGATATACAAGCTTTGAGAAGGAATTGTAAAAGAAAAAATGCTCTGTTAGCGCTATCTTCCATTAATGTTTATTCTATTATTCTTATCTAAAAAGACTCTATGGTAACAAATTGTTATGTTTTTTTTAGTTGTGTTATTCTATTTGAGTACTAAGTCAAGTCAGTGTACAAAGAAATGGGAGATAAAGCTAACATATATATTCAATATAATTGCATTGAATTGTCAAACTATTGTCCTCATCTTTATTATTGTTATCTTGACAGCATTTTGGCTGATAAAACATTCAGCTTTGTTCAAGTGATAAAACATAGAAACCTTCATATCACAATTGGGGGAACAATTCACAGAACTTAAAACTTAACCCTTTGTTCAGTCTATGAGGAGAAACAGTTCACATTCTAATAACAAGTAGTAGTGTTACGGCTTTTATCCATTACATCAGGCACAATGGAAAAAAAGCATTAAGTTTCTTCACTTCCAAGTGAACATTATCTAAAGGTAAGGATTTCAATCCGACCCAAATGCAGTAATTACTAGCCTAATCCTCCCACCTAGTCATGGTTAATAGAATAAAACCAGTTTTGAAAAAAAAGGTTAAATTCAGTTTTGATCACCTGAAGAAGGTTGAAGAGTTTGTTAGCAAAAACGGTGATAACAATAATAAAGATGAGGTCAATAGTTGTAAAACTCAATACACAAATTATCACACCTCATTAGAAAGATTCTATAAAATACAAATCATTCAACTTAGAAACACTTCACAATTTTGATAAAATCAGAAAATCATCATGAATACTTAAAAAACACATTTTTTCTACAAATTGTGCCCGTATAAAAAATGTTTCAACAAATGTCATTCCTGAAATAACTGAGTTCAATGGTATATCATACAATATATGGGGTCTCTCAAAAAATGTACTATCATTATAAACAATATTTCTAATTATATAACTGTGTTGCAGGTGTAATTAATTAATCGCAACAAAGCAGGAAATAAACCTAAGTAGACACTCTGTATAGTATTCATTACATGTTATGAAAAATAATAATAATAATAATAATAATTTTATATCAGATAAAAAAAAATGATTCAAAATTTTACATAACATTCCTGTTTACTTTTGATGATCTTGAGGTGAAAAAAATCTATCATCTTTTACTTGGATTTAATATTAGTCAGCATTTTGAACCTTTGCTTGGGTTTAACACTTTCTATAATTACTTTGGTTTATTAGAGATACCTTCAAACTTAACTTTTTTTACAATTGTAGTTGAGATTTTTAAGAAAAAAAAGTAAATCAAAGCATGAGAGTTAGAAAAGAGATTCGGTTATTTTAAAATATAGCATTTATAGCCATATAAAATAAAACATACTTGCTTTTTCCACTTGAGAAGGAGAAGCAAACAAAATGAATAGGCTTAGGATTATTTTTAATGAATTGAATTGAATTACAATTGAGTTAGATTCCCCCAAAATCTCAAGTGTATATGGAACTCATAAATTTGACAACACATTAAAAAAAAATCTATAAAATATCAAAGAAAAAGCAAAAAACAATAAAAAACAAAAACAAACAAATGAATAAATAAAAATAAAACACACTCTGAAATTTCAGTTTTGTAATCTCTTCCAACATAAAAAAAACTACCATTAGAGATTGGCAGATTTTTACAAGCCACACCCAATGGTAAGTAACAAGTAATGTTATTGTCAAAAGATAAATGCTGTACGTTTAAACTGCTTTAAAGTAGAGTGTTGATTCTATAAAATGTGGAAATATTTTATTTTAATAATTCATGATACAAAATAGGTGGCACTAAAAAAATTTTGGCTGGAAAAAGAAAAACAGTTACAATCATTTTGAAAAAGCAAAGGCCGAACCAACACAAATATTGAATTCTAATTAACTAGTATTAATAGTTTGTATCTTTTCTAAGAAATGCACTAAGAGAGAATACACTACTAAACTCAATAAACAATAAAGTCATTGATCCTTATATAATTTGTTTTAGATTAGAAAAACAAAAGTGCAATAATAAATGAAATTAAGATACTATCTTATTAGTGTGTATACATATATATATATATATAT
>JAUZSX010351657.1:0-22697 GCA_034780655.1 Idiosepius hallami
CATTGGGTCATTCTATCTCAATTCACCTGACAATTCCACCCACTAACTCCAAATTACTTGAAAATTGGCACAAAATTATTACCACGTTTAGTTGTACTGCATCAATTCTATTACATTCATTTGTGCTTGTTATACACTTTTGTTCTGCAAGATATTTTTTATCAAATTTATTTCAATTATTACTATTTTTATTATTAGAGTTATTATTTGTATTACTATTGTTATACTATTATTTTATTATTATTATTATTGTTAACCCCTTTCAACCCCAAGAGCGAATATATCAGCCTTAGTAACCAAAGGCAAAAAAAGAAATGCTGACATTTTTACCCTAATATGGTTCTTTAATAGAACAGTTCTGAGTGACTAGTTGGTAATGTTTCTAAGTTCAAAGATGGAGGTTGAAATATTGTTGTGTGTCTTCTTTTGTCTTAAGTCGCTAGGGCTGCTATTTCGGTTCTTTAGGGTTTAAAAGGTTAATATTATTATTTTTATTATTTTGTAGTATACTATTAAAAGAGTTACATCTGATTTTCCTGTTTTGTTTTCAATTACAGAAATATTGATTGACAATTTTTCTTCAGTTGAGAAAGAGAACGTTTCGACCACCTACAGACGTGTTATGAGAAATGTTCCTCAATCAAGTAAGTGAGATTTATGTACTGCACTGACTTGATTCATTTTCAAAGCGTTTCTAGATAGAACTGATTCTGGACGACTATGAGCAAACCTTCCTTTCTGATTTTGTTTATATTCATTTTACCATTACTTTTTTTTGTTGATTATTATTGATTGGATGCTAAACTTTGAGTTGAAGTGATACTCTGTTTTTAATTCGGTAAAATATTGTACATCGTCAAATTTGGAACTGGAGAGATAGAAGTTTAGAAAAGTTGCAAGAGTGGATTAAAGAAACCTTAATATGAGGGTGTAATAAACGCCAATACTAGCCGAAATAGCTTGTAAAAAAACGTGGCTGACTTGGTCCAAAAATGCAGGAATTAACAACACCACAACGCCTGGTTGTTATAAACGGAAAACTATGTATTGAACAAATAAACATGGAAAAACAGTTACATACAGTTAACGTAAAAAGTTCAACTAGAGCGCTTGGCTCTCGTACACAAAACAAACCACCTGTGTACTACATTTTCTCCTCCGACGGGACTCCAACCGTCATGTGCCCAACGTGGGGCCCTCTCGTCTGACAACGACCCAACTGATCCCACTGATGATCTGCCCTTCTGTCCTCTTTTTTCCCCCGACACCGGCCTTTGTTCTCCTCGCTTGAGATACGGTGCTACCCCCCTCTCTTTTCTCTTCCGACCAGAACGACCATCAAATATATAACACCACAGCGGGTTTAAAAGTTACTGTGATAAATATTATTAATAATTTGCTATATTTATACATTATTTCATCATTATTATTTTTTTAGAAAATTTTGCTTCTTCTGATTTTTTTTTTTTTTGTTTCTGTCATCTTTAAAATTTTTTGTTACAGTTGTGTTACTAACCAGTGCAGTGTTTCGGACTGATAGCAATTCCTGGTTGAAGAGAGGTGTTATTTGCAGCTCTCTTTTAAGTGTTTCACTAAAGCCACCCATTTTGTCTTTCTGTCTAAACAGACCAAGGTAAGAAAAATCATTTAAATTTGAGAATTTTTTTTTTTTTTTAATTTTGATGACTTGTGATTATTATCAATATTTGTGAATTGATTCACATCTTTATTATCATACTAGCATATGCCTATACTTTCAACCCAGTGGGTAGGCAGTTGGACTTAGGAATTGTAACATAGGGTTTTGAATCCTTTTTGTTTCATTTGCATTCACAACTGGACTAATACCTTCTCGAATGGCATCAAGTCTTTTCGTGAAAATATTTTACTATTTAATAAATATCATTATTGGAATTGCATGCTTTCTTATTTATTAATTGGTTTCATATACTTCAAATTTTTTTTTCATTTCTAGTCGAATGCATGATTTACTTGAACAAAGCCAACATTTTGCCATCAATATTCTTGGAAAAAACCAGGTTTGTGTGCATTTATTTATTTCTCATATTTTCTCTACTTATTAAAAATTTTCAAGATTTCCTTTGCTACAAAAAATAACCTTCTTAAATCCAATCAAACTGAACAAATAGTTTTTTTTTGTTATTTGAAGCTTAACATAAAAGTTTTAGAAAAAAGTGCTGTTGTATTTTAATCTGACATTTTCTTACCAATTCTTTTTTGAAATGAGTTGATTTTAGTCCTTCTTTTTATATTTGTTACAATAATTTACAAAATCCTTGAGATGAGGATTGATCATTTGTATATTTATTATGTGAACTTTAGTCCTTCTTTTTATATTTGTTACAATAATTTACAAAATCCTTGAGATGAGGATTGATAATATGTATATTTATTATGTGAACTTTAGTCCTTCTTTTACTGATAATTTTATAATGCTTTAATTTATTGTTTCAGATTTATTTAATGACAGTTTCTCAAATTCCTGTTTCTAGTTTTATTAAAGTGTATTAATGTTACTGAGTACAATGTGAATGTCCGGGATTAAATACTTTTTGGGGCTTCTGTAGCAACAAATTCAATTTTTATTTCAGATTTGTTTTATTAGGCTGTATTAATGTTACTCTACATATGATGAATGTTTAGGATTATATGACATTATTTGAATAAAAAAAAACATTGTTTTTCATTAATGAATTTTTTGGACTCTATGATACATATTCCTTTGATATACTAGAAGTATTGCTTGGAGCTGGGGACTTGCCAATATTTTTTTTTCAAAAACGCTTCGTGTTTGAAAATGAATTATTTTTTCTTAATTTACAAAAACACTTCTCCGTTATTTATTTATTTACTTGTTTATTTTTAATTAAAAAACAGTTCTTTGTATATCGGTATTTAAAAAAATTCCTAAGCAAGAATCACCACCTCTAAAATTCTATATAATAATTGTATAAGTTTGAAATAAAAATATAGAAATTATAGCTTTTTGCAGATGACTTCATATTAATTGAGTTTTTATTTCACTTTGCAGGCAAAACTGATTGATTTGTTTTCAAGTCCAGCTCAAGATGGTTTAGATCAATTCTTGGGAATTCCCCATCACCTTTCTAAAGAGGTCAGCCAACATTACTAGATTGAATCTTGAATTTCAATAAAGTCGCCATTAGGTGTGTTACCTACACCCCATAAGAAATGTAGATATATGTAAAGTTATAAAGACTAGTGTATTGGTCATCTACCTCCTCTTTTTATCTCTCTTCAACAATTTTTTCCGTTGTTTTTTGGAATCCTTTGGTGGCAGCATGATATTTTCTAAATTTATTATGTGGACTATAGTCCTTATCCTAATATTTGTAAAATATACTCCCTGAATTATTGAGATGAGGCTGGATAATTAGTATATCTATTATTCTGACTGTAGTCCTTCTCTTTCTATTTGTAAAATTTACTTTCAGCATCTTTCAGATAAAGCTGGAGAATTTGCATATTTATTATATGGACTACAGTCCTTATCTGTATATATGTTAAATTTACTTTCAAAATCCTGAAATGAGACCTGATAAGTTGTACATACTTTATTCGGAATACGATCTTCATGTTTATATTTGTTAATTTACAAAATCCTAGGGATGAGGATTGATAATTTGTATATTTATTATGTGAACTTTAGTCCTTCTTTTTATATTTGTTACAATAATTTACAAAATCCTTGAAATGAGGATTGATAATTTGTATAGTTCTATGCTTTTTATATTTTCCCAAATGGATCATTTTTTACATAAACAAAACTTGGCCTTAAACATAACAGTTTTGCTAAGTCTAAATTAATTTTTTTTTTTCTAGGGTCTTCCTGTTCTGCCCGACACTCCTGTACTACTTTGTCAAACCCATTGTGTTCATAATGTAGGAGACCACAGTGTTTGGTATGGAATGGTTACTAACACTGTCCATGAAAATAAGATGATTCAACCTGTATTACATTTTTATGGGTAAGATGAATTTCCTGTATACTAGATACATCTACCGTTGTCTTATTCTTATATATATTTAAAAATAACCTTATGTGTGTCTCTCTTTAGCTAACTACTTGGCCAATTTTTGGCCTAGAGACTTGAAATTTGATATATGGGATATTCAGACCTGTGGAGCAAATTCTATATAGTTTTGAGCCACAAAATGGTTAATCAACAGATGGTTAAACAATCGAATTGTAAAATTTTTATTTTATGAGTGGAATCAAATCAGAACATCATTTCAGTTGAAATTGCAAGATTTTTACAAGTGGTTACAAAAAGAAATCATTAGAAAAAACTATTTCTGTGATTTATAAAAAGGTAATTATATTCAATAAATATACCTATATTCTTATAAAAATCAGATATTTGTTGTTATATGAGATCCTACATCCTGTGGCTCTTTAGAAAATAAAACCACAATTCTCATTAAAAAAAAAAAACAGAACATCTGTTTATATGCTTCAAAAAAAGAAACTACAATTGTTATATTTAAAAAAAAAATGATTCAAATCACTAAAATTTCCTTATGTACATTACTGGCTTTCTATAAAATAGGCTTTTTTTAACTATCTAAGAGAAAAGCTTTTGACATGAATTTAATAGAAAAAAAAGCATTAGAACTGAATTTACTATAAGAAAGCATAAGAAATTAATTTAGTATGAAAAGAATTAGAAATGAATTTTGTATAAAAAACATTAGAAATGAATTTAGTATAAAAAAAAAAAAATTAATTGCTTTTTGATATATTAGGCTTGACTGAGAAGTTTAATAGAGATGGTTACACACTCACTATCACTTCTCTATATATAAAGATTATTAAAATTTGTTGATGTCAAGTTGTTAACTCAGATCCTACAGCTAATTTCAGCAAGTTTTAGTTAAAACTCTAAATATAAACATAATAAAAAATCCTATTTCGTGATATCTGCATAAAACCATGATAACCTTCCATAGGAGCTGGGGACAAATTTTAGCCTAATAAATTTTTGAAAATCGGTTTCAGATCATACTGTAATATTGGAGAAAAGGTTCCTACAATTCCAAGGTGTGTCTTTACTCAGATCCCAACTTTTTCACATCTTGAGATTGCGTGGCAATGCATAAAAAACCATGGGAAAAAAGATTCCCTTCCACACATGAAGTAAGTATTACATCTTTTTCTGTTGTTCAAAAGATAAGAAAAATTGCAATTCTAATGAATTTTCTTCAAATAGCCAAATATTTCTGTAAAAAGACTGGATTCCATTAGCATATTTATTAAACTATAAGAATTCCAACAAACGAGAATATTTCCTTGAAATAGCTAAATATTTCTGTAAAAATACTGGATTTCATTTGATTTTTTATTAAAAGATAAGAACACTTGTGGTTCCAATGAATAGTGATATTCATTAAAAAAAACTGAAGGCCAGAAATTTTCAATGAGGTGGACATACAGCACTGACAACATGCTGAAAACCATATACGTCCACCTCATTGAAAATTTTGGGCCTTTAGTAACAGCAATCTCTCTCAGTTGTTGGCTCAACATGATGTTATTAAACAAACAGTCCGTATAGGGAGTGAGATTCTTCTTAAACCTTTACACCTAATCGTGCATTGGGAAGCAAATTTGTTTTTTGCTGTTTCCGTAGCATACTTGTTTTACATGAAAGAGTCCCTAGTCCTATGCTCAACCCTTTAACTGGAGGACCTCTTTTTGGCTTTTGAAATCAGTGTTGCCCTTCACTTAGATGAGATGCTCGAGCTGATGGTAGATAGAATTGTTTTGACTGGGATTTGAACTAGCTTAATATGATTCCATTGTCCAAGTTTTTACCAATGCTCCACCCTCGCCATCTGGAATGAGATTATTACCTATATAATAAATCATTAGAAAAAACTATATCTCTGATTTATAAAAATGTAATTATATTCAATAAATATATCTATATTATAAAAATCAGGTCATTTTTATATGAGACCCTACATCCTATAGCTCTTTAGAAAATAAAACCTCAATAGGTATTTTTAAAAAAACATTTTTTATATGTCCATATGGATTTTGGGAATCTGTGTTATCCTTACACCTAGATGAGTTACTCTCCTGTCTGAGACTGTGAATAAAATAGTTTTGACTGTGATTTGAACCCTTTTAATAAGATTCAAAATTTTTATCTCTGCTCCACCCTCACTGCCCAAGCATCTTATTGTTGGATTTCTTTTTAATTAAAAATCTTTTTTTTTTCCCTCTAGAGAAATGATTCAGAAGAAATTCCACTCGAAAGAAAAGGTAAGTTTATTTTTGTTGTTGCTAGTCATTGAGTATATATTTACTTGGTCAAGCACTAATCCAAGTTATGCACAAGGCCATTTGTAATCAGTGTTGTCATTCACCTAAATGAGTTACTCTCCTGAGTTAACGAGCCCCATCTGCCTGAGCGAACTTAAGGTAAATGCAGTAGTTTTGACTGGGATTTGAACTCATGTAACACATGGCGCTCCAAGAACCCATTGGCTCCACGTCCTAGCACAAGGCCTGCGCTGCGTGGGTGTTGACTTGGCAGATCAGGCTCCTGACCGAAGAGGGTCGCATTGCCTGGTCAGTCTCACTGATATATAGCTTACAATATATAGCTTCCTGTTTTTAATTTTTGGTAATTTAAAAAAAAAAATGTTCACTAAAAATTGCAAGACATTTTTGGGATCAGTCTTCTCTCTTAAGCACTAAAAATATTTATACTTTTTACTATTTTATGATTTAGCACAGTGTTGAATCATTTGGGATCCTAAAATTACAAATTGCCTTTGGCCACTTTACGTTGGTCTAAATGCTTTGGTGCTAAATTATGTGCACATTCTGGTCTGATCTTTGTAACTCCAAATTTTGATCCCTTAACAGGTATTTTTCAAGCTCAAGACCAATTAAGAAGTGTTCTCTAGGTCTTAAAACCTCATACACCAAATTTTATGTCTCTTGAACCATAATTAGTAAAGTAGGTTGGTAAGGACTGCAATGGCTCAATCTTTCAACTTATACCCCTTAATATGCAAACTGATTAAAAAGTTTTCCCCAGATCTGAATACCAAATTTCAATCTGTATTTTTATATCAAAAGAATATAGTTTATTCATTCATATTTACAGATGTATATAAATAAGGTTTTTATTACAAGATCGTTGAAAATTTGTTGATATTAAGTAAAGCAAAGAAATAAATTATCCAAACTTTCCCCCCCCCGTATTTACTGTTTTTCAGGATTGGCATGAAACAATTGCTACATATTACTTGGAAAAAGTGTCAAAGGCTTTCAAGGCTGAACAAACATTTGAAGAATTTCTTAAAAATAACAGCACTTTATTAGACATCAATGATCAATTGTTAGAATTTTATTCAATAAAATTGATTTCATCATCAGAGGCAAAAGAAAAGTAAGTTTTTTTTTCTTAAATCTGACTTTATTGTAATATCTATGTGTGACATTATGGAAACATTCTCTGTCTTTCGAGAAATAAATAACAGGAAATTATTGTCGAATGAATATTCAAGGCAAGTCAATTGTATATCAGTGAATGAAAATACTCTGGATTCTAAATAAACGTAATGTGGTCATTCAAATAATAAGGGAAATTGGTAAACCGTGTTTAATTGACTGAATGAAAATACTTTGCCTATCCAAAGAATAGAGTTAAATTCATGCTTTAAAAAAACAAAAAATAATGAGAAAATTCGAAATAGAGAACATAAATGCCTATCCAAAGAAAAGTTAATTTCAAGGAAGGACTTCTCCAATTCTTAAAAAAAAAAATGGAAATAAATAGGACATGTGAAATAAAGTTAATACCATAAGTTTTGAAGAAGTATTACCTTGAAACGTAAATACAGGGTGGTCAAAAAGTTAGGTAATATTTTAAAGAAAAAAAACTTTTGAGCAATATACATATATTTGTAACAAACTATTTTAAAACAAAAAATATATTTTTTTTAAAATAAAATTACTGAGTTTTACTTGTAAAACTAATATATTATAATAAATCATACGATTTTTTCTTCTTTTAGAATACTGACTTTGATTACATACCTTATAGTTTAAAACGACAAAGAATTATAATTATATATATCCATTTTTCATTGTTTTTTTTTTTAGGTATGTTGTTCCAGACCAAAAGAACCTGAATGATTCACATTGACAAAGAAAACTAGAACCTGTTTTTGTTTCCAATGAAAATATAAATTATTTTTATAAATATAGAATTTATTAAAAAAAAAAATTGTAAATTTTGTTTTACTAAATTATTTTCAATCAAAAACTATTTTCTGTTTTTTCTTTTAAATTTTTGTTTGTTGATTAGGCAGTTTTGTATTGACCTTGAATCAGTTTTTCTGTAGTTGAAAATTTTTGCCATCTCAGAATTCTAAGATGTTTAGTCATTACTAGGGATTGGGTAACTTTATCTTGAAGCTAACCCTCAAGGCAGCTATTTCAAAAGAGAGAGCAAAGGCGTAAGTGGGCAGGGCTACTGTTCATGTCAAGAGACAAGGGCCAACATATTTATTACAGTACCTGGTATTTTTAAGTTGTTACCCATCTAATAACTGAACAAGCTCTACATTGCTCCACCTTTTATATACAAGTTTCTATCAGATCAAAAATGTGATTTGACCATACCGACAGCTCCTATTCATGTCAAAAGCCACTGACCAAATTATTATATTACCTGGTATTCCTATGTACTTGCTGCTGAACTTCAGTGATCTGATGGTAACCAGTGCGTGACTAATGTGTTTTGTGGAGCCAGGTGCATGAAAATAGTCTTTCCCTTTCTTATATAAAGGGAAATTTAATCAATGTATATTAACTTTCCATTTCTAGGCAGCAATGGTGGAGCATTGGTAAAAGCTTGGGCTCTGAAATTGTATTACGCAAGTTAAAATCCCGGTCAAAACCATTACATTCACCTTTAGCTGCCTCGGGCAGATGGGGATTATTAACCTGGGAGAGCAGTTTATCTAGGTGAAGGGTAACACCGAATGTATATAGCCCGGGTAAGAGCAATTAAAAATGGCCTTGTGCCAAACTTGGGTTGGTGCTTACCAAGTAAATATATAGTAACTTTCCATTCCTGCAGACTGATAAACTGAATGTAATCTTATTCTATTTACTAATATTTTATAGGCTAATATTCTGATATGAATATTATAGAGGATCATTTTAATACTTGAAATAATTTTGAAAGAGTTTTTTTTTTTAAATCAATTTTATTGATTAGTAATTTAAATAAATTATGCATTACTATTTCTTACTTGAAAAAGTTTGACTAAAATGCCAAGTCTTTCATGGACCTGTATTTAGTTCCTAATAAGCATTGTGAAGCTGGGGGTTTCGGTCATACCAAAGGGCAATAATAGCAAAGAATATATTTTAAAGACTTAATACCCCTACTCAATCATGGTTAATAGAAGCAAAAATAATCTAACCTCTTCATTGAATAAAGAATTATATTTGAAGTTCCGTAATATGAAAAGACCAAAAAAATTCATTCAATGAAAGGTTACATAGTAAAACTGATATGGACAAATTTTAAATTATAGCTATACATAAAATATATAGGCATTATTACAAATAAGGAAATCAGGATTGTTAAAGATTGCTCTCTCATTAGTTTATATTCAAGGCTTTTAACAGCAAAAAGCTAAAACTAAGGTGATTTTCTGTTGAACACATCTTTATATTTTTTTTTTACCATGTGCTGAACATGGGCAGTAATTATTGGAGATATAATTTTAAGACTTAACATTCCTGTCACAGTTAATAGATTTTAGTTGACTAAAAACAAGAACGACAATTTGATAAAATGGATATAATTTGCGTGCAGATATATGTGTAAATAGATACATACTTATATATATTTACACATAATACAAATATCAGGACCAGAGAGTGTGGATAGAGCATTACACTACAAATGTTTATTTTTTTAGTTCTCTGTTGCTGATTTTCTTTCTGCTTAAAGCATTTAAAAAATTTTGGGGGGTTTCCCTACTAAGAAAAAAAAAAAACTTTGCAAATAGTTCATTTGCATAAGCAAGTTAACCATTTTTTTCCTCAGAGTTTGTTAAACTTATTTATTAATATTTAAATATCAAAATATTTTTACCCCCCACATCCTCTAAAAATACAGCCAATTTAAAGAGTGGTAAGTGTTAAAATTGCTGTGAAAGAACTTTAAATGTCAAAAACGTGTAAATTACAAGCTTTGTTCCTTGTCTAAAAAAATCTACAAAGGAAAAATAGAAAAGACAAAAGTTAAAAAAAACAACAAAAATTGCAATTGTCATTAAACAAAATGGTGATTTCTTTATTGGCAAAATCGCCACAGAGTCTATATTTAATCTTCTTCTTCATCTGCAGCACCGCCGCCTTGAGCTTTTCTCATATTTTTCCTCTTAACACGTCCTGAAAAGAAAAAACAACTTTTTATAAACAAAAGCCTTAAAAGATACAAAAATATAACTTAAACAAAAGATAAACAAGTCAATGTATTAGGAAGAGGAGATAAACATTTTATTTATAATATGTTCATAAACTCTCCACAAAAATTTATGTACACAGATTATTGCCAAAACAACAAGCAACCTGTGGTCTTGGGGATGAAACTGTGATTCTAAAATATTTTTTTTAAATTGTATGTATCAAGACTAAAAATGCAGATTTTCTTTCATTTATCAAAAATACTGCATTCCAGGTTTTTTTTTTTTTTTAAAAAGGTGAAATTGTTTAAATAAGACTGATTAAAATGTTCACTTACCAGGACGACCACCACCGAAGGGTGATTTCAAGGAGAAATCAATGTGTTTCTGTGAATCGAGGCGCACAATGAATGAGGGTACATTTACTACTTGTTTACGAACCCTACAACAAAGAAAATAAAAACCCTGTATTTGTTGCATTGCAATAGTTTTAAAAACAGTTGTTTTTTTTAAAGATTTTGTACATTTTGTATTATTACCAAATTGTTGATTTAATTTGTCAATTTTCTTAACTAAAGAATATAAAATAAAAAAAATTTTTTTTCAACACATGAACATGTTTTATATTTCTAATGTAGCAAAGAAAAGGTCCTTCAGACTGATTCCAATAACAGATAAAGAAATGGATCAAAGTTTTCCACAGAAATAATTCATTTGTATTTTTCAGAACATTTTAAATTAAAAGTATAAACATATAGAACGCTCGTTTTTTTTTAAATTACAAAATTTGAGTTAGTTAAAGTCAAAGCATACAAGACCCACATATCGAGGAATATTTTAGAAAATGTTTACAATAAAAGTGACATTCATTTATCAGAGCTATTTCATTAAGCTTAGATATCAATTTTAATCATTCAAAATGAATTTAAAATATCAAGGAAATCAATATTTTAATGAAATTAAAATAGATTTTTAATGTCAAGTGAAGAGCATTATCTTATAGATTATAAATCTAAGCCATCTTAGAGATAAAAAGTATTGAAGATCCAATGTAGCAAGCCATGGCAATTCATACTATATTTGGTTTTGATAAAAAAGGTAATCATGAATGACTTTTACATTAAAAAGACAAAAAAAGATTAAAATAAAATTTGAATGATGCGTTAACTTGCAAAATATTGCATTTCAAGGGAATTAACTTTTAGTAAAAGAGAAGCAAATTATCAATACAACCAACTTTACTCTCAGGTAAATATATGCAAATTTTTAACCCATATCTCAATTTCAAACAGTTTATAAAACTAAAACAAAAAATTCTAGTTATATGTGTGAAATTAAAACTTTTATAAAATCTTATTGATTATAATCCCCCATAAATATAACTCAAAATTCATTATATGTGAAAAAATTCTACATAATGAAATGCATTTTTAATTATTTTAAAAAACCCATAAACTTTTTTTTTTTTTTTATTAATTGAATCTTTTTACTTTTTTCAGGATTTATGCAAAATTTTACGAACTCTTGAAATAAAATCTTTTTTTATTCTATTTCAAGTTTTTACTTCACAAATTTTATTGAAATGCCATGCTTGATAAAAAAAAAAAAAACTAAAAATTTGTTCTGAATATCACAAGTAGAAGATATTCTATTCTTTTACAAAAGGATAGGTTTAAGTGCTACAAGTGGAGAATGCATGGTCCCCTTTGAGGGCATAGTGAATGAAGCATAAAAAAAAAAAAAAAAAAAAAAAAAAAAAATTTTTACAGAAACTATAAATAGCCTACAAAAGGGGTGTTTTTAGCCCCCCAAAACCCCCAGGGAGTGCAAATCAGAATTTTGTCACGTTCAGAAATACTGAATTTATATTTGGCACAAAAACCTCTATATTTTGGTCAAGTATCAGAAAAATCTAATGGATGAATCAAACATTATGGGGCAAAAAGTATCATTTTCGGGAGTTTTTAGCCCCCCAAAAGCCCCGGGGGACGCTAACCAGAATTTTGCCACATTCAGTAATACTGAATTAACATTTGGTACCTTTGTCTACAGATTTTGGCCAATTTTAAGAAAAATTTAATGGAGGGATAAGTTTTAGGCAAAAAGTGTCATTTTTAGCCATATAGGGCGGTTTTTGACCCATTTAAGGCCTCTGGGGTCACAACGAAAATTTTGGTGATAAAGTTTATTTTACTATGCACAACTAGATATGAAAATACACCTTGTGGCAAAATTTTAGAAAAAAGTAATGGATGGTTTTCCAGCAATTTTCCGAACAGATGCTACTGAAAACAATGGTCCCTCTCCGATAAATAGGGGACCAAAAAAGGCCCACAAGTTGGAAATTTTAAACTTTGATATTTTGAATTTAGTTTTTTTTTTTAAATTTGTATTCCCCTTTGGAAATAAAATGAACTAGAAATATATAATTTTAGTGTGTATGAAAATTAAAAACAATTTTTTAAACTTTATTATTGTGTTAAAAATAATCAACTGATAATATATGGTGGTTAAAAAAAGACAATTGCATGCACATAGAGTAGATAAACATGACTATAAACATGGGAATCAATGTTTAGTTGCTGACAGGTACAATTATTCCAATTCCTCCTACTAAAAACATAGCATTTGCCTGATGTTAATATATATATATAAATAAAAAGGGATCACTTAATTCAATACTTTGCCACCCTTTATTCCATCTGTTTTGGGATGAACATTAATATTCTTTACAATAAACATTTTTACAGCTTTTGTTAACCTTGATTTATAGCTCAGAATAAATTTAAGTATTAACGATGAAAAGTAAATTTTACATTTTATTATATAAAATCTATTATTTACTAACTGTAGAAATAAAATAGTAAATAAACCATTTGTCAGCTAACAAGTATTATAATTCTGATTAACATTGATGTTGAAATTTGCATTAAAATAGGAAAAAAGAGATGTCAACATCAGCACAAGTAACAAATGCCACCAATATTCTTTAGATATCCATTTATTCAAATATACTATCAACAAATTAATAATTATAACTAAATTTATAATTTCATCCAGAACAAATAAAAGTGAATCCTAACCTAAAATGTATCTTCAAATTTATATAAAAAAGTTTAAATTAGAAAAATTAGTTTAAATTTATGTTGTCTTCTTGAAGAGAGAAAAATTCTGTTAAGAATTAAAAAAAATATATATTTAACTTAAATTATTTGTTTTTACCCAAATGTACACCAGACATTCAGTAGAAAGCCACATTTTAAGGTTGTCAACATTAGTAATCCAGTTCACATAAGAATTTTGCTGAATGTTATAACAGAAATATTTGAGCCATTAGGTTTTTAAAAAAGTTTTTAGTTTTGTTCTTCCATTGCAATTTTCATGGTTGGGGGATCAGTTTGTTTTATCTAGTGTTTTACATTTTAATTTAAACAAAACCATGATTAACAGAAATAAATAGAAAGCTAAATTGGAATTCACTGGATATTTATACAAAGCTAGCTAAAATTTGTGGATTCAATTGGTGAATTAAAACAAAATTAATATAACCAAATTTAGCTTAAGAAATGTTAATGGTTTTTATAGACAATTTTTTCAACAGGCAACACCTAAATTTTACAGGTCATTAAAAGTGTATCTTACAGCTGAAAAGCAAAAAGACCTATTATGACAATTATCTCTTTTTTTTAAAATAAAGACCATTCATTCCTTACCTAATATGTCTTTGTCGGATAAGTACTCTTGCATGATGGATACTTTTAGCCAGTCCAAGCTTGAACACTTGGGTTTGCAAACGCCTTTCCAAGAAATCTTCCAAGCGTAAACCAAGGACGTAATCAAGCTTCATTTTGCTTTCATCAAGTACACCAATACGTACTAAACGTCGGAGAAGAGCATTGCCTGTGGAGAAAGAGGTGTGTAAAAAAATTGAGGGTAACAAGATGGATTTTAATTTACTAGACTTTTAGGGATGTTACAATGAAAAAATAAGTATAAAGAGTCTAAACTGAATAAATTTTAACACTAAAAACTTGGCATTAAATGACCAATAATATTTATAGGCAATGAAACAAAATATTCAAAACTTACGCATAGAGCATTTTTCAAGCAAAGATTTAAGATTTTTTAAAAGCAGTAAGCAGGTTTCTTTAATGTTTAAAGGCCAATTATGAGCTCATTAAAGGTCAAACAATTTTCTATATTGTAGATAAAATTGGATTGCTTTAAAAGATATTTTTATGGGGGGTGGGTTAACCCCCTTCCCTGAATTTTTTCAATAAACTTCATTGACTTTTAATTCAAGTATTTTCTGACAACCAAAATAAAGTAGATATTTTTAAATCTAATTAAAAGCTTCGTGTTCTAGAATAAGATAAAAATATTAAGAAATAGCTTTTTGAGTTTTATGTAATTCCTTACCTTCAAACAATCTTTTAGGGTCTTTCTCTTCAAGAGTAAGCAATTCTCTGGCCCCTTTACGGATACTAGCCAAAGAATACTTGACTCTCCACACTTCTCTTTTGTTCCTCAAACCATATTCGCCAATCAATTTTAATTCCTGATCCAACCGTTCTTTTTCAAACGGTCTTCGAGGAGTAGAGTAGGTTTTACTTTGGACGAGGGGAACACGCGGCATTTTTACAAATTAATTATCGCCTGGAAGAAAAAACAAAAAAAACTTGAAATCGAAGGAATGCATCAAGTTTGACAAAAATCACTTGTAAATAAGATGAAACAAAAATTAGGCAATTTTTAACAAAAAAAAACGTAATAATTCAATTTCGTTAACTCAAGCTAAAATAATTTCCAACATTAGAAATTTGTTTTAGGAGTATTAAAACCCAGTAAAACATGAATTTACCGATAAATTAAATTCATTTGAATGTGCCTCTATAACTTGAACTTGACTGCAGTAGAATAAATTTTTTTCAAATTAAACATTGATTTAGAAGTGTTTAGTTGTAAGATAGCAAATTGATAGAGAATCTTAAATTTCTTAAACACAAAAACTGAAAAGGAAGGAATTAATTTTTTTTATAATTTGAAAAACATGAGAGAAGGAAGTGCAAAAACAAATTAGATTTACTTAAAAAAATAACATTTGGGGAGGGGATTACTTTTCAGGATTCTACGGGATTTGGTTTTCTACATAAATGCTTAAATGGATTATCATACACACTTTACAGAAAACATGTAAAATTGATATAATTCCGAAATCCTTTAAACAATTTTTCAAAGATTTTAAAACCAGGAAGAAATTATGTCCAGATACAAATACATAGCACTTTTTCCCTTTCTTTTAAAGAAAATTGTTAGGAACCTAAAAGCCTCCCTTATTCTGCTAAAATAATTAAAATTTAAAAAACAAGTTTGTAAGTTAGTTTTGGAAAGGGAGGTAGAGTAATTTTCAAGACCACGGATATCTTTATGTAAATACTTAAAATTAGAGAACCAAATTTTAAATTTACAAAAAAGAAGTTACAATAAATATTGAGAAAAAAAATACCGATTTCATTTTTTTAAATAATAATACACAAATTAAAAATATCTATATAACTTAACGAATCGTCAACTGAGCCGAGATGATGATCTACTTCTATAACCACATGGTATTAACATGAAAAATTAAGTTACGAAGAAAACATAATTATTCATACAAAATTTGTCTTATTGATTACTTTCGGATTGGTTTTAGTAAAAACTTTAAATAAATATTTTAAATCTGCCCAGATTGCATTTTTTAAACATTAAGAAATTTTAAAGAAAAAAAACCAACATGGCACACAATTCTTATATTATGGACGGTCGGCGGGTTTCAACGTGATCAGATTCATACCTCAAATATGATAATATTAATAAATGATAAATAAAGTTATATACATTATATTGAAAAAACAAAGTCTTAAGTATATTTTGAATGAATTTGAAAATATAAACTTACTAATATTGAGGTAAAAATTCCACACTGAGTAGCATAAATTTTAAAGCAAACTTACCTGAATGGCGGCCACCACATGGAAAGACTGGATAACTTGTGCGGAGTAATATCAGAAACTAACACTGAATTGTTTTTTTATAGATTTTAAGACCGGAGGATTTATGATTTGAATAAGTTCGAATTTTAATAATATTTTAAAATACTACAATAATTTTAGATATAAATGAAAATTTTAAGGCTAAATTAAATAATTTAAAGGAACTATTTTCTTATTCTTTTGTCGATGATATTAAACTTCCGGTGAAAACGGAACAAGCTAGTGCCATCTAGTGTCATTTTGCTAATACAAATTTTCATTATTATGTCCCTTGTAAATATTTTAAAGAGAAATAAAGTTCATTGCTTGATTCCTGTGGTGCCTCGTAGGGAAAGTAGAGATAGAGCTGTTATTTTTTTAAAAATTTTATCCAAACTATTATGATTAAAAAATGTCACCTGTTATTAATCATCATACGGCATTTTAAAATATTATTAGTCTCTCTCTTTAGTTTTTTCTTCTTCCCTGCAAATAGAAAGTAAATGCTTTAAAACTTATTATTTAAATGCAATTTTAATAACTTTCTTCACCTATTTTTTTATTTTATTTTTTTTTAGTTTGAAAGGGAATTTATATTAATTTCTTTATAGATTTCATCAATTATTTATATTAATCTGATCTATAAAGAAATATACATTAATTATGGATATATTTAATTAAAAGCTTATATTATTTTATTATTAAAGAAAATTTATATTAATGTAGGTATTAACTTTATTATTCGAACTTTTGTCCTCATCTTAGTAGGTATTTTTTGATGTTATTACACTACGTTTCGGCCTAGTTTCCTTAGGCCTTCTTCAGGTGTTTCTTTTAACCGTAACCGCAGTTAGGGATGCTGGGTCTCTCATCACCGAATCCTCAGTAATCACTACCTTCCGTAGTTTTTGTCTATCGAACCGCGTTTTATACATCAAAAAATACCTACTAAGATGAGGACAAAAGTCCGAATAATAAAGTTAATACCTAAATTTCTGTCATCGTTTAAAATTTTCACTCAGTAAAACTTTCAGATTGAAATTTTCCTTTAAAACTTTTTTTTTCTACATAGATAATTCCATAAAATTTTTTATCCACAAAATATAAGTATTATCTTTATTTGAGTTCTTATCTTGTTTAATTTTCTCCAGGGTAGAAATTAAAAAAAATTAATCTTAATCTTCTGTTTAAAAAAAAAATTATTTTGAAAATTTATTCCAGAAAAGAAGTCTCAAAAATTCTTGATTGCTGATTTGTTGCCATCAAAAGCTGTAAATATCTATTTTTTTTTTTCTTTTAGAACTCCAGGTAAATGGACATTCTCCCACACCATCGTTAAATAATCTTGACATAAGTTTTGATGATAGTGTGAGTAGAACTGGCAGTACAGTGGGATTAGTTCCTGAGAAAAAGAAACAAAGAAGAAAATACCGTGATAATGATCAGCTCCGAGGAAGAGGTGCCAGCAACAATAGTAACAACGATAGCAACAGCCAAGATAGCCAGACTCATGTCCATTTTGATCGAATCAAGCCTTATCATATTGATATATAAAAGTATTAACACATTGTCAACTGAAACATCTGTGATGTTCTAATGCTATTAACCAAATGATATTTGAAATGAATTGATCAATATCCTCAACCTATAAGAAAATAATCAAAAGTAATTTGTGGAAAAATGAAAAAAAAAAAAGAATATTTTCCTTTTAGTTATTCAATGCAACTATACACAATATCAGTAAAAAAAACACTGTATTCAGCCTTAAAAATGGCCTTGTGCCAAAATTGGTTGGTGCTGCTCACCAAGTATATGTATATATATATATATATATATATATATATATATACAATATCAGTTTTAAAAAAAGTTGATGATATGGTGCTAAAGCAAAATATAAACAACAATGATGCTAGAGAAGGATCTGAGCAAATCCCCAAAAACAAAGATGGGATTTTAATCCATTAATCCAATGTAAATTTCTCAAATTATCATTTCTTTTTCTTGTTCTATTATTGTACGAAAACTAATCATAAGAAATGTAATCAAAATATGTTTTTGTTTAAGCCTTTTGATTCCCAAATGCTGCAATGGCACTCCTCTAATTGATTCCTGCAACCCTGATCTTGGAGATCAAAGTATAATTAAATCTATTATTTAATATAATGACAACAATAAAAAATCCCCAAGGGTTAGGAAATGAGTATCCTTTACTGTTTCCCATTTGATTACAATATTTCTTAAAACCATATTCTTGTGCTTCATTATAAATTGGACATTTTTAATTCATAATCTTCCAACTGTTATAGAGTTTAAAAATATTGTTGAATTTTCAGAAGTTTAAATGCTAAAAGCTTAAACCAAATTTCTGTTTTGTAGTAAACAATATTATTCCTTTAAAAAATGTTAATATTTCATGAAGGATGTTAACTTGGAGAGGAGAGCTCTTGTTATGTTTAGTGTTGGATTAGATAGTCTGACCTCATCATAGGCTGTGACTTCATATTGATTTAGCAATAATCTATTTAAAAAGTTTTTCACTCTAAACTGTTTTATTTCTATTCCAAAAATTGGGTAAAGAAATGATTCAAATTAGAATCAAAATTCTCAAGTATCATTATTCAATGTTGCATAAACTTTAGAGATTTTTGAACATTTTTTTTTTTTAGTCAAGGCTTCCATTCGAATTTTCAAAGATAGTTTTCCATTAGCTTTTTGTAAATGAAAACTGAAAAATCTCATTAATACATCTCATTCAAAGCAGTTATCCCCAAAATGTTATTATGCATCAAAATTTAACAGCTGCATTTCATATCCAGTCAAAATAGGTTAAACATCAATAGTCATTATAAGGTCTGGGTTCATATAATCCAAACTCAAGAAATATTCATCTAGTTTAAGAGGCAATAGAATTTCAGGTTTACAGACATTTTGAAAATAAAATATTCCATCCTTTTTTTTTCTTAAGAAAAAAAAATGATTTACTCTTCTTGAGAAAGCTCCCTATTTATTCCTGTCTAAAGATTATATCAATTAGATTTTTGTATTTTTTCTATTGCTCTTTGAATGCAAAAACTCAATAAATGATACTTGTTCTTTTCTACAGCAATAAATACATTACATTTTCATTTCATAATATTAGTAATAATGTTGTTGGTGTTTAGAAAAATATTCTTGTTTTAGGTGAAAAAACAAAAAAGAATCTACCATTTTTAGGTTTGAATTATAATTATGTCGAATTAGTTTTCATAATAAACAAACTATTTGTTTAAAAATTTTGATCAATCTTTTTAATTAAAAAATGATTTCTTCAATGAAGTCTTAATTCAGATTATTGCAGAAAGTATAAAATAACCTAAAATGCATTTATTTCTTTTTCATATTCTTTGAAAATAACCAATAAAATGTATTCACTTTCATTTAATTCTAGTTCAATGTTTGTAAGTCATTCTTATTTAATGTTTACTTATGATCATAAGTAAAACAATTGTATCCATTTAGCTTATCATCAAGACAATGCCATTTCAAGAAAAGTTTTGTTTTTTTACTTTTATTTTTTACAATTGTCAAATATGTAAATGAACATTTTATGATTTTTTAAAATTATTTGTATTGATAAAAAAATTGATTGAAAAAAAAAAAAGAAAGCATTAGATCTTAGAATGGATGAATATTATTTCTTATTTGTATGGAAAAATTAAAAGGTTTTCCCTTGTTTTCTATTCAGTCTATTTTTACAAACTGCAATAAACAAAATTATCCAAGGAATGACTGTAACGTTGTTGAATGATTTCAAAACATCAATGTTAATTTATTGATTAGAATAAACATTTTTGTATCTATGATGTTTTTTAATAATTATTTTTAGCATATGATATGTATTAGGTCATTAAGAATGAAATGTACAATTAATCACATTTTTGTAGACCTTTAACTTTCATATATTTTTAATTTAAATTTCTAATTTCGTACCATCTAAAAATAACTTCTTCCTTTTTCAGGCCAACATATAATTTCACGATTTAGATATTTTAAATCAACATCCTTAAACCCATAGATAATTTAAAGATTCATTTTTATTATTCCAAATTCAGTAAGTCTTTTAGATGGCTAGTAACATTTATCGGGTGTTTGGTGGGAATACAGCAAATGAGTGAACTTTTCACAGATGGTTTGATAGATTTTGATCTGGTTATTCCATTCTTGAAAACCACCCCCGTGGTAGGCCTATTTATGATATTGTACAATAAAGTATCAATTTTAAATTGGACATTTTATTCTTAATGACTAGGGCTGTGACAAGAATATTCTTTTTATGTAAGAATATTCTTCGCATACAGAATATTCTTTTAGCAAAAAATATATTCTTTTTAAAAAAACAATATTCTTTTAACAAACAGCATATTCTTTTAAAAAATATTCTTTTAACAAAAAGCATATTCTTTTTTAAAAAAGAATATGCTTTTAACATTTTTAAAACATACTTTTTGTTAAAAGCATATTCATAAAAAATAAAAAGAATATACTTTTTAACAGAAAGCATATTCTTTAAAAAAAGAATATTCCCGAGAAATAACAGTATATTCTTTTAAAAACAATATTTCCAGAAATAAAAGCATATTCTTAAGTATATGCTTGAAACATATTTGCAGCATATCAATAGAATATAAAGCATATTTAAAAAAAAATATTGTCACAGACCTTGTTTTTGAGTTGGGGGAAATATTTAATATCTCTATTTAGATTTGAGCATTTCTATAATAATCCAGCAATTTTTAATGATATCATTTTATCACAAGTAGATAGAGAGACAAATATATGGATGGACAGAAAGGCTATGTTTTATCTTTACTTTCTTTGAAGCAGTATTATACTCTTCATCTGTAATATCCTAGAAAGATAAATACAATTGATTTACTTTGAGTGCAAATAATAGCTTTGCCAGGCAAATAGCATGAACATTTTGGATGGAGCAATAACAAAACAATTATCTTTTTAACCAATTAATCTATAGTTTTCAAAAAGAAATTCTAGCAACATAAATACAAGGTGTCCAAAAAGTTGTTTTTCAGTAGAAAATAGTGTTTTAATGCCTAATGAGGACATTTACTTTAATATAAGCTTAAATACTGTAAATAAATAAAACCTTTTTATTGTCTAAATGTTTTATAATAAAATTTACTCATTAAAGATCATTTTTATTTTTGAGATGAGGCTTTATAATTTAGGAATTAACTTTATTATTCAGACTTTTGTCCTCATCTTGGTAGTTTTTTTGATATTTCTACAAACAAAAAAAAGTCTGAATAATAAAGTTAATTCATAAAATTTACTGTTTATTGGATTTATTTTAATTTCTATATACCCATAGTGCACAGTAACTTTTTGTACGTCCTGTATATATGAAATGATTTACTGATTCTATATATAATATTCCCATCTGCTTAATATCAATTTTTGAATCACAAGATTTTTAAAGAATTCATTTCTATTGGAAGTTTGATTAACTAAGTTTCCATTCTTCAAACTTCTTTTATAAAACCGTTTAACAAGAATGCAAGACATAACGAGAAAAATAATTCTGATATTTTTCTAAAGGAATAAAATATTCTTAATGAAATACTTTTAATTTTATTCAAGTTACTCAAACTTTTATTTTCAGTTTTTAAAGATGTATATCATAGTGGTTCTATAAATTGGATTTTACAAGTGATTGAGTGACTTTAATCTGAAGGTAAAATTTCAATCCTGTCTACAGGCATAAATAACTGAATATCTAATATAGGTTGACACATATGAAATGTGGATAATCTATCACCATAGATTAAATAAAGAGTTCAGAATTTCAGGAATGCTCCCAAGTTAGATGTGAAAATTCCTGAAATTGTTTAATACCTAAAGAAGGTTGAAAAACACATCTAAAACATGGCAACAATATCACTGAAAGATGAGAGTAGATGTCCTTCAGTTTGGGGGTTGAGTATAGGGCTCGCAACTCTTTCTCGTAAAAACAAATATGTATCGGAAACAGCAAATACAAATTTGCTGCCCAATACACCACTAGTTGTAATGGTTGATGAATGAATGAATTAGAGTAGCTGACAAAATACCTTGAATAAAAATAATAATAAAAGCTCATTTGAAAAATTTAAAACAACATCAATTGTTAAGATTAGAGTAGATGTCCAACTATGT
>JAUZSX010351658.1:0-10094 GCA_034780655.1 Idiosepius hallami
TTATTACTTTCTTCC
Source organism: Idiosepius hallami (assembly GCA_034780655.1). Lineage (NCBI taxonomy): Eukaryota > Metazoa > Mollusca > Cephalopoda > Idiosepiidae > Idiosepius > Idiosepius hallami. The sequence goes on from JAUZSX010351658.1 coordinate 16, forward strand.
TTTCTTTGTTAAATAAAGTTTATTTTTTAAACTTATTTATCATCTTTCATTTTTAATCAAATGAGTTAAATTATTCTATCTTAATTGGATATAATAACTTTAAACCCATAATTGGTGAATGGTGACTCCAATGTGAATTGAATGCAATAATTTGACAACATTTGGTTTGAATGATGAAGAAATGAGGTTGTTTGGAAAAATAAGTATTTTGGTTTTATTTTATCATATGAGTCAGAAAGATTTTTCAAATTCTGAATAAAATAATTTTTCCAAGAGAACATAGTTTTTAATACTTCTATAAAGTTTTAAAAATATTTGCTGAGTATTAAAGGCTAATTGTTAACTCGCACAACCAATGGAATTTTGAATTTACTTTGGTCCATCCACTTATTACTTTCTTCCTTTCTTTGTTAAATAAAGTTTATTTTTTAAACTTATTTATCATCTTTCATTTTTAATCAAATAGGTTCAATTATCCTGGCTCCATTTATAAATTTTTCTTAAGAAATTTTTACAACAGCTGTTACAGGATTCAATTTCAATGCTTTTGCTTTATGTATTATTAAAATATTCTTCCTGAAAATATGAGTTGTAGTTCCTTAACTAAATAAATAACTGTTCTATTGGAAAAATACAACTAAGTTTATTGATTGTCTGATTTTATTAGATTAATTTTGATTTTTACCTTTATTCAAGTTATTTAGACTTCTACTCTCATCTTCATTGCTATGTTCATAATATTTCTTCAAGTAAAACCTGAACTTAAAACATTTCTTTGAATTATGAACTTTACCCTTATTTCAACCCTCGGGGGTAGACTGACTCCATTCCATCGACCGTATCATGTCAATTGTCCTTTTGCTATCTTTGTCTGCAATCAGGTGGATTAAGGAATCTCCTAAATATGATGAAAAGTTTTTAAGCAGAGCAAGATATACCTGGAAAATTATCATAAATCATAACAACCTCATTTCTTCGTCATTCAAACCAAATGTTGTCAAATTATTGCATTCAATTCACATTGGAGTCACCATTCACCAAATATGGGTTTAAAGTTATTATATCTAATTAAGATAGGATAATTTAACTCATTTGATTAAAAATGAAAGATGATGAATAAGTTTAAAAATAAACTTTATTTAACAAAGAAAGGAAGAAATAATATCAGCAATCTGTATTGTCCCCTAAGGATTCAAAGGTTAAAAAAATCTGGCTTGGACATTTCATCTCTAGACAGATTTTAAAGAACCTAACCATACATTTCACATCAAGATGCAAAAATAGATTTCAAAATTTCTATTACACTTTGGCTACCATTATTTCCAGGGCAGCGTCAGCGACGGTGGAGCATTGGTAAAAGCTCGGCTTTTGAAATCGTATTACACGAGTTCAAATCCCAGTGAAAACTATTAATTTCACTTTAGCAGCCTCGGGCACGTGGAGTTGTTAATTTGGGAGAGCAACTCATCTAGGTGAAGAGTAACAAAAATGTAAAAAGCCCGGGTAAGAGCATGTTGTAAAAATGGCCTTGTGCTAACCCAAGTGGGTTAGTGTTCACCAAGTAAATATAATATACCATTATTTCCAAATGATATATTTTACCTTACAGATAGTGTAATTAAAGTTGGTTTATATAAATTCTAAAAGGATAGTTATCTGGAGAATACTGATTGCAGGTAAAAGTAAACTGAAAATATTTAACAAGTCCCAATTAATGCTGATACAATGTGGGCAAATAATCTATTTCACCCTAAACCAGAGAAATAAATGGAACTTCCAAATTCTGAGTTTGAAAGTTAAAATAACTTATTTATGTTTTTAATTATTTTCTTTTTCTTATTAAAAATGGTTTGATGACAGACAGTAAAGACAGCAGAATTATTTTTGAAACTTCAACAATATTTTTAGTATTTGGTGCTCTTTTAATTTTGATGATAAGTGAAGAATTTGAAATTTGGTAAATATAGAAATTTAGATGAAGACAGAAATTTGTGTGTGAAGGATGGATGGGGGGGAAACAGGGATTATAATTTCACTGGAACTAACTACAGAAACTCAATGAAAATAGTTTTTTTTTTTTAATGTCTTGGATTTGGGAATATTCCAGAATAGAATTAGTGTTACTATTTCCTAAGGCAAAATATTTATTTCATTTATTGTTAATTTTTTTTATCAATTGACTAACCCTAACTTAGCAAAATAGCCAACTAGTCACTCAGACCTGTTCTATTAAAGGATTAAAAATTAATTTATAAAAATTAAAAAGAGGATTTTATTAATAAAGATATTGAAAAAAAGGGATATTAAGAGAATTCCTTTGCTTATCATTAAACAAAATGTAATGAACAATTTTTTAATAGGTCGAAAAAATCAGTAAAAAACTACTTGAAAGTTTTTTTTTTTATTGAGTGTTACTGTTATTAGCCATGTTTTTTTTCTAATTAGGAACACAATTTTTTAGCTTTTTTGGTAAAATTAATTTTCTCCAACAAACTTGGAATCAATATTTTCTTGAAAATTATTTTGGACAAGTTTTTATGCTAGATCCTGATCCTAAAATATTTAAAAAAACTGAATTAAAAACAAATTCTTTATGAAATTAGAGCAATTTAATTTGGAAGAATTTTTTTTTTTTCAAAATTTATTCAGTCGTTTTTCAAACAATCAGTAATGACTAAAAAATTTATTTAGTTTTTTTCGTTGTTGTTGTGTTGATTGTTGGTTATTTGCACCCACCCACACCACACATCACATCACACCAACACCACCATGATCACCAACACCACCACCACGTCACAGATATCACAAGAAGCAAAATCGCTGGCAGCAGGATTCATGACATTTCTAATGTTTAACTTCGAGAACTAAAATAATGGTAAATTTTTTAAATGGTAATTTAAAAAAAGACTCGCTTATTCCGCTTTTTTAAATATAAAAATGAATCAGACTGGCCAAAACGAGGGAAGTTAATGCCATTGGTTTTTTTTGGAGTAAACGAAACGAACGACTACAGACTGACTGGTTGTTGGTTGGCCCCTCTGGCTGAATATTGTCAGAATGCTCTCTCTCTCTCTCTCTCCTTCCTCTGCTCACATCATCATCAATTATATTTAATTAAGTTCAGACTTTTATTAAATAAACCAGAAATTTTTTTGCTTCCTTTATGTGAATGAGAAGAAAATGCGATTACCATAAATATTTTATCTGGCATTTCAACGACAATTTAGCATCAAATTTAAAAACCTTTTATTTAAAACTTAAAATCCTTTTCAACCAAACTATTTCATTTTCTATCATTGTGGAAAAAAAAAGTAGTTCAACACTTCTTTGCATGCATTGTGGATTTGTGGATGGCATGGAATGGAATACCCGCTAAAACCTATTGTTTTTTTTAGTCAACGAAATGAATACGAATAAAATGAATGATTAAAATAGAAATCGTGTCTTTTAATTTCAATTATTTATTGCTTTCTTATTTTGTAAATTGTAAGTGATTTTTAAAAAATGTGCTTAAAAACAAGTCTTAATTGCTAATAATTGCAACCAGTGACACTGCCACGCCACAGTCAGTCAGTAGTGCCACTGTCACACAAACCACACAAACACAAACAGCATCATCACAATACAAAAAGCATCATCAAAACAACAGCAGTCAGCACACACACAGACAGCACAGCAGTGGCGCACTGGGAGCACCCACACCACCAGAGACACAGCCATACAGCACACAGGCTGTCTGTGTGCTCTATGGCTGTCTCTGTGTGTGCCACAGTCCACACACAGCAGAGCGTCAACTGAAGTCCGTTTTTCGTTAAACTGGATAATAAACTTTGTTAAAACAATGAAATAGGTTATTTATTATATTAAAAATAAAACTTAAATATAATTCATTTATGAAAATTTAAGATGAAATAAAGTTACACAAATGATTTTAGAATAATATAATCTTTTCAAAATAACAAGTAACGGCGAAATGAAAGAAAAAAAAAAGGAAAAATATTGGCTAAAAAGTGAAAGAAGAAAGAAATGAATAAATGTGGAAAATAAATTCGAGAAAATGCGTAGAAAGATGTTAAAAAATCTGAGTTATCTGCCCTTAAATGTAAATCTAGTTCAGCCGTCAGGTGGCGTTTCGCGCCAGTTTACGTTCTTCTTGTTTTCTTCTTTTGGACACCATTATTATTTTTTCTTTCAAGTGATTTACTATTTGTGTTTACCCGGACAACCTCTGTTCATTTAGATTTGTCAACACCTATTGGGTCTCTCATTCGGCCTATGAAGAACATAACTACAAACCAAGGTAAATCTCCTATACCATTAACTTGTCTTTTAATTTAAAAATATACACGAAAAAATTTCCTCTCTGCATTCTTTTATTTTAAACTAAATGAATTGAGATTTTGGACGTTTTTAGTTTAACGTTTTTTCTGAGACGATAATCCATGTTTCAATTTGGGGGTTAGATTTTCTCTCTGTGTGCTGAAAATCTATCTTAAATAATCCTAGCAAGTTCTCACGGTCTACTTTTTTCCCGTTTCATTAAAATCGATCTTGTCTTTGTCAAAGATATTGTTCAAACAACCCGATATCCAGCCATGACAAACATTTCTACCGTCCATTTTTATTTTTGAATCCTGAAATTTTAATCCTAATTATTTTAGGGCTTTTTTTTTTTTTAAATAACTAAGCCCTCGTTATATTTTGTTTTATTATTTATCTACTGCTAACAACAGACCATTCAGCTTTTTAACGCTTGAAAATATAATTTTTATTAAAACAGTAGAGATATAACTTTTCTTCTAAAAGTAATTTAAAACTTTTTATAATGAATTTTTGATCATCAACAGAACGCCCGAACATGTTTTCTATTTTTATTTATTGAATTAAAAAAAAGATTAAAAAAACTAAAACTAATCCTATGTTAATTTTTAATATTGCACATCATTTTTACATTGTTTAAGTTTGAGAGTGTTGATAAAGTTTTAATTTAACTTTATCAACACGTTAACTCAGGTGCAGGTGGTTGAATCAGCGTTTCATATTCAAATGTTACATTATCGATTACTATCGATTAGTTTGGCCTAATAAATAACATCTATTAAATCATTTAATTAACACGGTTAATTGAGGAGTAAACAATTCGTATTTTAAGGGTTTTTTGTTTGTTTGTTGGCACTTTATTACTTTGATAAGTCTTAACATGGCATATTGACTAATCCAATCCACGTGCTGCTGCTGCTTTGTCTTAAAAACCTTTGGATCCTGACTTAAAAAAATTACAAACTATTCACCCACCGTTCCGGGATCATCATAAGGCCCAAATATCGGTGTGTCTTCTTTTGCCTTAGCTCACCAGGGCCGATGTGTCGGTCCTTTAGGGTCCAAAGTGTTTTTAACTTTTTTAACTTAAAATACATTAAAAAATAAAATAACACCAACAACACTGTCAATGAAAAGAAAAAGTCAATATTTCAACTTCGATGTTGTTTAATGCAAATAAGTTTAATTATTTCATCTTAACTTCACACTACAACTCTTGCTCAGGCGCATAGCAAAAAAAAAAATATTTGGCAAGATAGTATGGTCGTGCTCGTGCTAGCTGCTATTCAAATTTACAACGCTAAACTAGAAGATTATCCCTAAATTAATACTATTCGTGAAAATAAAATATTTTTTTTAACCTTAGAATCCTGACTTAGCAAAATAAACAACTAGTCACTCATATGTTTTAGATTAGACAATTACATTAGGGAAGAAATATTGGTGAGTCTTTTTTTTCCTTAGGTCACCTAGGCCGATATATCGCCCCTCTGGTGTCGGAAAGGTTAATAATTTATTTTACAAAAGAAAGTACAAGCAATGACATATATCAAACATATTAAATTATGAAACTGAAACATTTTATACCGATACTTTTTCAATGAATTAAAGGTTGTATAAGTGCAGGCAGTTGAATTAGCGTTCCGTTAACTTTGTGAGGGGCAAGACGACGCCCGGCGGCACCAACCAGTGAGTGAAATCTAGCCAAATATTTTTCATTTTTGAAAAATGTAATTTTGAATAAGCTTTCAGTTTGGAAATGAGTTTAACCACAAAATATGTTTCTATCTCTTATATTCTCACCAAATCAAACTGTTTTAATTTCATTTTTCGTTAAATGGGCAAAAAAAGCCTGTTTTACTTTTTGATTAAATGTTTAGATTTTATTTATGTGTTCCTGTTTTGTATAGTAGCAACAATTTAAAACAAAATACTACAATAGTTTAACATAAACATTGGTTGCTAAAAATGCTGCTACTAGCAGCTTGTGACTATGCCTCCTGCCTGTCCTTGGGTTCGTTCCTATTTCATCATTACAATACATAGAGACTTGTCGTTGCCATAGCTTTTTCATGGCAAAATTTCGAAAAACCTTTAATAACTAATTTTGTAGGTCTGTTTTTGTGTTTCCTGTGAAACATTTCTATTTACAACAACACAACAACCACCAGTTTACAAAAATGTCCATGACCACTGGTACTTAAGTCTAAGAAATGCAAGTAAATAATAAAACTAATAAATCTAAAAGATTACTGAAAACTAAATATGGATATTTCATCATAAGGTTAATAAATTCTTTAATTATCAATTATCGTTAATGAAGAAATAAAAGTGACGACATTTGGTGAAACAACACAAAATTAGTTATATTATTGCGCATGCGCATAAAAGTTGAGCCTCATTTTGAACATTGCTGCTGACAACAAGCACTTCTACGATTTTATAAATGGAAGCTGTGCTGTCTGTGTGCTTCCTGCATGACAAGTTGGGATAAATCTTTAAAAGTTTCTTTAAGTTTTAGAGTTAAAATAATCTTAATGTCATTATTGAGGGGAAAAAGTCTATCAATCTTATTCGATATTTCACATTTATTACTGGTGGTTGGTGGTTATTGTTGGCGCTGACTCTGACTGACTGACTGACAACTCATGAAACTGCTGCTGCTGACTGCTTGCTTCTTCATGTGTCAAATTTATTTACTTAAAGTTGTAATACTAAAAATAATTTAAAATTTAATAAGTAAAATTTTATATCAATTTTAAGATAATTTACTAAATTTATTTTTCAATTATTATCTCAATTTATTTTGTTTTTGGCGTGTTTACTTTAATTGTACACACTTTAAAAAAATAGATAGGCCATGAAAAAAAAAGTTTTAAATGCAACTTAATCTAATACTACTAAAAAAAAAAATTCATAAAGTTATTCGAAGTGAGCTATGTTACATTGTTACAAACAACAAAACTTCTATATTTTTTTAAAAAAAAAGTTAAAAGCCTCATTTTTGTGATTTGGTTGTCCTGGCCCCACAAAATAACTGTTAAATAAACATTTTAAAAGCAAAGAAAAACAAACAAATAGTGTCGACCCCTAGAGAAGAAGAATATCAATATTGTCACGGTGAAAGAACAACCTGTCACGAATGTAGAAATTGACATAAAACAAAATATTTTTAACCTTTGTGAACTTTTTACTCTTTTCAATTTCATTATTATCATAGAAAAAAAGTTATTGTATTTTAACTAGATTTTAATTTAAAAATGGAACTCTTTTATTTAAAAAATAATGGATTGGAAAATAGTTCAAAATGAATTCATCACACTTTCCAGTCAGATTTGGAAGAAACTTTCAGTAAGAAGAATAAGACTATAAATTTAATATTGAACAGAGAACAAGGAGTTAGCATTAAAAAGAAAAAAAAATTATTCACTGAATCAATTTCTCTGTGTAAAAAAAATATTGTCTAAACTAAATTTCTCGAAATAATTTAACATTTATTCCCCCTTAAAGTATAATTTAAATATTTATTTTAGTTTTACTTTAAAAGATTTCTAAAAGTGAATTTCAGTAGAGTAAATTTTATTTGAACAAAATACACATGAAGCTCTTTAATTCAAATTTAAAACAAATATTTTAAAGAAGATATTTAATCAGATAGAAATTTAAAAGCCCACCAAAAACTTCTGAAAACTAATTTACGATAAAATTTTCAATTAAAAAAAAATCTTTTTTACACTAAAGACTCATAAAGCCAAGCTTGGATTTATCAAGCAAGTTGGGAGAATTTTGTAAAACTAAGACTTTACCATAACTCCAATGTAAAGTTAATTCATCATTAGTATTGATTGTAACCAATGGTTTTGTTCCCCCACAAAAAAACAAATTTTGCTGTAGAAACTATTGATTTGTTCACATTATTTTAGCAAAACCAGGCAATAGTTTCCAAAGTGAGCACTATTATTGCATTCATTAGAAATAATGTTTGAAAGAAATTAAAGGCTATAAATGCTTCATGCACCATGCATTACTTATTAGATGTAGATCAATCAGAGAAAACCTTTTGAGTTTCATCTTATCAATTTTTTTTCAAATATTCAAACTATAAGAATTTTAATAAAGAACTTTGAAAAGTTTTGAAAGGATAAGAATTTGACTTCACCAATTTCCATAACAGAATTCTATGAATAATTCAAATGAGATTTTACTACAAATACAAACAATGAGTCATTATTTTTAATGGATGTGTGTGGGTGGGGAGAACCGTGTCTTGATCAATTTTGCTTTTAATCTTGAAATTTGTGTTAAACACCTTGACAAACTGGTGCATTCCATTGTGTTTACTTTGTCAATTTGTAAACAAGTTATTCAAATCCCTTTTTAATCTAAAACATTTAATTTCATTTATTAACCAAATATTTTTCAAAACATTTTTTAATCAATATTTTACCTTTTTTAAAAAAAAAAAATTATTCCTATTATCTTTTTTTAGAAAAGAAATATTTTATTAAATTGAAAAGGACTGAAATCTAAAACCAATTATTTTTAATAAGTTTTAGTTTTATAAGAAATACATTATCTTAATTATCAGTGTTAAAAGCAAAATAACATTATTCTACCAGTAGTACCACTTCTTCGTTTTTAATATTTAAACTTTACATAAGCTAACACTTTTTTTTAATCGAAAATAATCATTTTTTAAATATTTAAGATTTTTTTTAGAATATATTTTGTTATTATTATCTATTATTATATATTTTATTATAATTATCCAACATTACAAATTACATAAATTTCTTTTTTTTCTAAATATACAAGATTTTTTTTAGCTGCAAAAGAGATTATTTGTGTTATCAAAATCCAACCCATCTGAAAAAAATGATAATAAAATAAGACATTACCACCTGACATCATTATGATGGTGTAGCAAGCGACATTTCAATTTACTGAATAAATTCTGTACTTTGAAAATCATCAGCATAAAAATGCATGGTGAATTTTTTAAAAAATACGTTAATAGAAAAAAAAAAAAACTTATGTGAGAGACCTATAGATAAGAACAAAATAATTTTCATATTTTTTGTGGAAAAATAAGGCATCTTCGTTTCTATTCTTGAAAAGATAATAAACAAATAATATATTTTCATTGATTTAATCAATCTTAATTTGTTCAAATATTTATTCTGTTAACGAGAAACAATAATTAACAAATTGTCTGAAACAAAGTGGTTTTGGTTTACATGTCAGTAGATATTACAAAAATAAAAATCTTTGTTTATTTACTGCAGAAAATTTAACAATTTTTGATAAATTAAAAAAAAAAAAAAAAAAGGAGCCATTACTTCATAATTTTTTTCTTTCTCTCTCTAAATTAGATATTATTTTAAACAAAACACTAATGAAATATTCTAATTTACGACTGGAGAAATTTATGATTTTTAGTTGATTAATATAGAAAAAAAAAATTTTTTTTAAGGTGTAGGTACAGTGAAATTATTACTAATGAATTCTCAAGAATTTTTTTTATTCAACTATCACTAGAACTTATATTTTAATTCAATTAATTGTTGGAAAAATATTTAACTCTTTATTCAAAATAAGATTCCTTTAAAAAAAAAAATGAATGATTTTACTAATAAAACATTTGGATGGTATGAACACCCATGGGTGCCATATTTAGTGATGGTTAGTTCAAACTGCATATGAATACCCATGGGTGCCATATTTAGTGATAGTTAGTTCAAACTGCATATGAACACCCA